>ML244547.1:48353-76550 GCA_005239495.1 Nicotiana undulata | reverse complement strand
GCTTAGGGGACAAGGCGAAGTCTAAAAAAAAAACAAAAGAGGGGGGGGGGGGGGGGGGGGGGGGGGGGAAGAGCCCCTTTCTTTGTTAATAAAATATTTACATGTGAATTATTTATAGATATAATTTTAAAGAAATAGTTCACAATTACATAATAGCATCATATACTTCCTATAAGCTATTAGGAACTTTAAAAATAATTCAATACTCTAAACCTTACTAAAAGAACATTAATGGATATAAATATTTACAAGCTGTTATTCACCAAACACTAACTATTAAGTAATAAGTTGCATCACCTACAAATACGAAAAAAATATTTTCAAACAAATAAAATGAAAACCAAGATTTGAAGAAAAATTATAAAGAATTTAATAATGAAGATCTAAAAAAAAATTATAACATGAAGAATGTTTGGACGAGAGGTTCTACCAAATTCACTTTCATGACGTAATATAGTGTTTTCAATTTTTGAAATGCATTTAATTAAGAGAGATTTTCACAAGTCAAAAGATCGTGATGATTTTTTTATGATCTAGAAAGCTAATTACAAAGTAGCACACAAATTGTGGGACGAGCCCGTGTGTAAGTCGTTGGGCATATACCAAGTATTTCACGAGTGCCTTGCCCCGTACCAATCCTTATTTTTCGTAACCTCTGTTTGGCAAATAGAAATAAAAATAATTTACAATAATTAAAAAAAAAAGTTAAATCATTCTTCAACTTTTTACCTTTTGAACCCTTCTTTATTTTAAAATATGTTTATAGTTTAGATATTTAGTATTAAAACACAAACTAGATTTTACTGTCTTATTTAATACATGACCAAATTTTTTTTTGTCATAACATGACTAAAACATTACATGACCAAAATTCTTTTTGTCATAACATTTACTCTTCGTTAAGGTTTTGGGTATAATATTTTAAAATGACACTCTACAACAAAAATAAATATATAGAAGAGAAAGATAGATTAATAAGAGAGAGACAGAATTAAAGGAAACAGTTAGATAACTTCGGTATTTGGCCAAAATACAATCACAATAAATCATATTACTTCATTTATCAAGCTAACTAAATAGGATAAATGGATCTACTTTTTAGGAACTTATATTTTTTAAATTATTTTAATACAAATATATTATTTAATAATATTTATGTGATTTCTTAAAAAATTAAATATTCACTGATATGGGTGCACACGCATTTATTTTACTCCTATATATAGATAACTCCTGCAATATTATGCGAGACATTTTCGTTCCTATACCATATAGGAAACTATATTATTAAATATGTTCATGATTTGAAAATTACCCGCCATGTTAATAGTTTTTTTACAAAACAGATATAATGCATTAAATACAGAATCTTAGTAAATATAATCTTCCTATTTAGGCGCTAAAATTAAGGAAGTAAATATTCTTTCAGATATTTCATTAAATAAGGAATCATTGTAGTATTAAAATTCCTTATTTAGGTGCGCTAATATTGGGGAATTAAAGATTCTTTCAGAAATTTTCAAACGCAAATCACGCTTTATTAATTTTCGTCTCTTTCTATTCAATTTACCTAGTTTGTAGATATTTTGTAGATAAATTGTAGATTATTTGTATTTTGATTGTAGATGCTTTGTTTTTTGTTTTCACAAATTAAAAATGACTAAAACTTCTACAAATCTTCTGCAAAAAACGCAATTATGTCGAAAATCCCAATTAAACTACAATCGAATGAGAATTGGGTGATACGATATTGAGATCTGTTTGACTTTGTAGTTTATTTTTAGTTTTTTTGTAGAATTTTTGTAGATGAATAGAAAATTTTGTAGTTATATTAAATGTAGTTATTATGATGTTTAGAATACAATTTGTCTACAAAAAAACTATACATTAACTACATTCTGGACACAATCTACAATTTAACTACAATTTAACTACAATTTATCTACAATTTCTGTAATATGTCTTCTTCTTCTTCTTCTTCGAGATTCAATCTGAAAATCAGTCAAAACCAAGTCCCATCTTCACCAAAAACCCTCAAAATTGAGATATAAACTCCAAACCATATTCCCGATTATTTTCAACAACACCCAATCCAAACAAATAATGATTTTTGAAAACCCAAATTTGAATTCAAGCTTTCAAGCTTTTTAATGGCTGTCAATGGTGGATTTGAGAGAAGAAAAGATGAAGAACATATATATGATCGCCAATTTCTGAAAACGATGAAGAACAGAATGTAGCAATTTCGACTTGTTGAATCTCGAAGGTCTGAATTCTACAATTTGAAGAAGAAGGAAGGGAGAAGAGGAAGAAAGGGGAGGGGAAAACGGCTGGTTACAAATGATGGGGAGAGAGAAACGTGGGATATATGAAACCTTTAATTAAGGAGTAAAAATCTGCCTCACTAATTATACCCCTTTAATTAAGGAGTAAAAAACTGCCCATTAATTATAATCCTAAATTAATTATGGTATAGATTTGGTAATTTGATATACTAAATATAATTAAATCAAACCTTAAACATGAAGGGTGATAAGGTTTCATATATATGGTATAGAAATGTAAAAATTTCATATTATGCAGGCCCCTAATAGAACTCGGAATGTAATCAACAATACGAATTCTAGCTATTTACAGCATCCAATGAAACATGCCTTGCACCCGTATCCAAAAGTCAAAACTCTAGTCTCTTATATAAGATAGAAGAAACTGTCAAGATAGCCTATTTTCTCTCACAATAGTTATTCAGCTTCCATCAAAAGTAGACGGTAGGAAAGGGAGATTAGCATCTCACTAGAAACTTTTCATTGTAATAATTAGGAAAGAGGGGCCGCCCTTTGTCGAACTGGTAAAACGGAATTTTATCTTTTGTAGACAAAGGTTACGTGCATATGTGGATGCAGTTCAATCATTCTCTTCTTCCTTGGATGAAATCTTGTAAGAGAACTCCGCACGAGCTTCTTCTAACTTCACAAAAAGATCCTTCATGAAATTAGTGTTTGTTCCATGAGTAATTCGCAGTATCTCTGCTGCCTTGGCTAGTGACCTGTAGGCTTCCTCTGTCTCAACAAGCCAACTGTAATTAACAAATCAGCACCACGGGGATATCATTAACGAAAAGGAAGCAAATAGCAAATTTACACAAGGGGCAAATTTGTTCATTTGCATATCAAAATACAACCTTTCAAACAAAACTTGAAACAGTCATGCTGGAGGGAAAACCTACATGATTTAGCATACAACCATGGCACTACCTCCTTTAGTTTCGTCATCATCATATTGATAGCTTCAGACGATGCAAACCGCCCCTTGAGTTAGCATATGCTGGAGAATTGATGACCGATGTAGTTATCTTTTTTTTTTTTTGAGAAGGTACCGATGTAGTTATCTTTTGTTCACCAAGATTGTTAATTATTAGAGAGCGGACTGAAATTCGCTCGAATCTGAATTGCCTGTATTAACCTTGTCAACTGTCTGACAAGTGGTGATTCAAATCACTCCTGGAGTTGTTTTCATCAAATACTGGGCGCACAAGCTTTCTACGCTTTGAAGGCTTATCAGTTGAATCCATAGCCACATCAGTTTTACAACTGTTTTCTTGTGCATTCTGAAGGACCGTGTGTTCACTGGCATTTGTTTTTTCTTCTTCGTTGAATTTAGCATTAGTCTGTTCTGAAGCTCGATTTGTCTCCCTCCTGCGCTTGAAGTCCACCACTCTAGTCTCTGCGAGGACATGGTTATCAGTTTCTTCAAGAACTTCATTTGCACTTTCTCTCAGAACTCTCACCATTGAATCACCGGGCTGCTCTGCATCATTCTTGAGAACTGGAGCATGTTTTCCCAACCTATTAGTTTCACCATATCCAACTTTTCGAATAAATGGTTTCCGATTCAATGGCTTTTTTGGCACAATATTCTGATCCTCGTATAACAAGTCCATAATTTCATCAACTGACGTATCCATATAATATTCATCATAACTCATACTGTGATCAGCTACTTGTTCTCCCAACTTGCGTACTTTAGGAGCCAAAGATAAGCGATTAAAAACACTTCTTCTGGAATTTCTGGAATCAGAATGTACAACATCAGTTAAAATGTTATCCTCGTATTCATTATTAACGATATCTGCTCCAGAGCTGTTGGCGTGGTCAAGATTTGTCAGAACATTTCCTTGACGGAGCAACCAACTTGAATTAGGAGACCGGGATCTTCTTCCAACATGAATTATATCACTCCCTTTCCATATAACATGCTCATCACCTAGTTGCTCATCAGCACATTGATAGTTACCAGAATAAGAATGAGCAGTTGAACTGAGGGCAGCTTGAGATGAAAATCTCCTATTCTCGCCCTCGCTAATATCATCCCTAAATTGTTGACCAATAGATTCCCTTGGAATGAAAGCAGTTCTATAACTAAAAGAACGAGACCTATTTGGTTCCATTGCCTCAGAAATTCCAACATTTACATGTGGAGTGTTGAACCCATCATGTGATCGAAGCAGAATTGTGTGTCCATCTCCAGAAGCTGATTCCAGGCCCCTCTTTGTAAATTCTGGATAGGAATATGGAGAAGATATACCTTTAGATGATGCATAGTTATTCTTTTTATAAACATCGGAAGAAGGTCGCTTTTGCACAAAGTTTGAACTTTGTTCAACTTCATAAGTCTCGGTATGTTCATAACATGAACTGGGGCATTCATGCTTATGTGGCATGACTCTTGGAATTGTTGCGTCATGGAATTTAGAGCAAGAGGGACCACGATTTTGTGCTTCTGTTGACTGAGGAAATTCTGTTTCAGCACGAAACATGGTAGAGTACCCTGAGGTTCTTTTGTTCATTGGAGAGTAACCAGTGCGACCAGCCACGGTGAGAGGCCTCTGAAAGTTTTCTGTACCAGGGACCAGCCTATCAAAATCATTCATTGGATAACTACCAACTTCAGCCACTTGTCTACCTACATCTCCGGCATAAGCGAAGTTCCCATCTGAAGCAGCCGGGATAAGAAAGCTATCTACACATTTTTTATTTGCTCCTTCACGCCTAGAAAGGAAGCATTCATCATCTTCAGTGACCACTTGATGATCAAATCCACTTCCGAGACCCGTATGAAACTTAGATTCATTTCTGCTTATTTCTCTCGTGAATAATCTACCATCTTTACGCATTCCTTTGTGATTGATTCTAGTTTTATCACCATCTGAAGTCTTTCTTTGCTGATTTGATCTGCCCAGACCAAAATTACCGTCCATGTTATCTTCATTTACTATCTGATCTCTTACCACTAAATTTTCTTCATGTTCAGTGAAGGAGTGAATATGAAGCCTATCTTCAGCAGCATTATCCCTCAATAACCTTCCATCATAACCTAATCTTCTCTTCTTATCATTATAGTAGAGATGTTCAGCAGAATCAATTTTAACTCTGTCCTTCACTCTATGCTCAATTAAAAACATGTCATCGTTGACTCTTTTAACTCCACGGAATGATCTTGGATATCCTCTTGAAAGGGAAGGCTCCAGATCAACATCAGAACGTTTGATATCAAAATCACCAATTGCTGCACATGAATTGTTATTGACCACTATATGGTCTTCGTCAACTCCATTGCTCACTCCAGTTGTGAGGTTTCTTGGGGGTAACTTATTCTTTAACTTTCTTGAACTAAACAACCTAAGAAGTCTATGAACCTGCATATTGAGAATGAACAGTTAGTAACAGAAATATTCAGCTAAAATATATCATGATTGAAAGCCCAAATACGGAGAATAATCATCAGACCTGCTCATCAGACAGACCAAAGTGGAACTTCCTTGCCGAAAAGTAGTTCTCCCTAATGGCATCGCGGAACTCATTTTCAGATAGTGGACTACAGTACCAAATCGGCACAAATCGGACCTAGTGAAGAGAACATGAAAGCAAAAATAGACCAAAATTATCCTTGTATTATTCAACCTAACAATAGTTCTTGTTGAATGTTAAGAACCATCATTTGACATATGATACCTGCGCGGAAAACTGCTTCCCTGACGAACTAAATGCATGGGGTGCAATGTTCATTTCCCCATCTGAGATAGCCCGATACACTCCAAATAGTTGTCTCCTTTCATATTCAAATAGGAACAGGATCATTCCTTTTTTGACCTCCTTTACAAAATTAGTCATTGATGATGGAAGGCCAAAGACCTTATGTTTAAAGCAGTCTCTCTTTGTTGCAATGTTTGACATAAATATTGCACCAAACTCAGGAGCAGGAACACTAATAAAACCATTCTCTTCTTTGTCAACCTCCATTGGCAAACTCTATCCTGTCACTCCAATTAAAGGCACATAATAGTAAAACAACTGTGATATGTCGAACCAGCATGGAGTTTGATGGAAGACAAAGAAAAGGTATCCTTTTTCAAGGGGCAGAGGGAAAAGAAGCTACTAAATCATATTTTCAAGAGAGACAAAAGGTTCAGCCCTGGACTAGGAGTATGAAAAGACGGGAAGGAAACGCTTTTGCAAAGAGTTCACAGGGTAATGTTGAAAGCTCAATGGATACAGATCTAACCCAGTGCTCAACTCACAACACCCTCAACATCTTTGGGATAAGGAACATAATGTTTCCTTTGTTGCTTCTGTAATTAATTGGACAACTTTCTGGTAAGAAATTTTTCAGAACAAAACCAAATTGTTATTTGATGAATATTGGCTCCAAGTTTGGATGAATATTAACCAAACTTGTGTAATAGGGGTCTATCGGACCTTAACTGGTATTACAGCCAGTTTGAAGTAGTCGATTTTTAAATTTCTGTTCTTCGTTCATGATTCATTCATTTTAGTTCTATTAATTTTATAATAACTATCTCAAACAAGTAAGGACCTGGAATGAATCCACACGGGGAGAGGGTTAAGGAGAGACAAAAGTACTATATGCCTCCATCAAGTGAAGTATTAGTGATTTATTTAGTTCTCATCACACCTGGAACTTAAGTAAAAGTAAAACAATCCAAACCAGTATTCAGCCCAGAGCTCGTTCTCATTGTAGGTATAAGTAACAGACAGTTCATCCATAGCCAATTGAATAACATCCCATAGGAAATACAAGTAACAAAGTAGCACCAAAAATTAATATAAAGCTTAGGGAAGAAAAGCCCCAAGTTTTTACATTTTTGTAAATTCAAATTTTCTGTACAACAACAACAACAACCCAGTGTAATCCCACTAGTGGGTCTGGGGAAGGTAGATTGTACTCAGACCTTACCTCTACCTTCGAGAAGGTAGAGAGGCTGTTTTTGGTAGACGAGAGTCAAAATGAAAATTGAATATTTTTAATCAAGTTCAACATATACTCGCTACAAATCAATAAACTGAAATTCGAAATCAGATACTCACAGCCCTAAAATACATAATAGAATAAAAAGTTAAAATCTCAACCTGTAATTGCTCGTCTTTATCCAACTGTTTTGCCGCCAAATTGATGACTGCAATAGATTCCGTCGATTCTAACACAGTAGTATTATCACTAAACACTCAACAAAATCATCAGACATCAAAAATCGAAAAATACCCATTAAAAACCCACTAAGATTTTCCAAACCCCTTACCGTAAACCCCCAAATCAGCAATCAAACCGATTAACTTTTTTTACTTAGAGGAAATCGATTATTAATCAACAATAGATAAATATTGAAATATCTAAGTATCTACGTATATAAAAGAATAGAAGATTTTAGAGAGAGAAAGAAAATTTACCAATGCAGAAAAACCGGTGATTTGGGGTTTCTGAGTGGGAGCGGAACGAGGAAAATATATAGAGAGCTGCGACTCTTTGAATTGAATAGAATATGGATTAGAAAATTAGGATTTAAAGTTTATGCATCAATAATATTAATAAAATTTTCACTATTAATGTATTTTTGATCTTTTATAGATTGCTTCTTATGTTTTATATATATTAATTCGTATTTGTACATAGAATTATATAAAACTATTTTTTAGATGACATAATGGTGTAAATTGTTTTCTCGTGCGTGAAAATTGCATAGCAAAAGATTCTAGTAGTAAATTTTAGTATTTTGATTTATTTTATTACAATGTTTTAATTTTGTATGGTTGTGACCTATGGTATTGTATTGCATTATTAGTTTAAATATGATGATTGTTTTGATTATTACTTAAATTATATTATTTTGTGTCGTTAAATTTGTCGTTACGTAACGACGAAATGTGTCACTTTATGTAACAACCGATTTGGTGTGGTCGCGTCGTTACCTTGTCTTTTTCTCTCATCTCACCCTTCATTATTACTAAATAATTTTATTTTATCGTTTACCCTACTTTTTTATATAATAATTTTACCATGTATCATAATTTTTCTTTATAGTATTGCAAGTCTATTCTTCATATTGCTACTACATGATATCATGAAACAACGACAAACAATACAATTTATCCAAACACTAAATTCATCAAATAATACAATATAATATATTATAAAACAATACGTAACAACCATCCACGCGAAAAAATTAAATAAGGAAAAGGATAAAAAAGGAAATACAAATTGTAGGGGAATTAGCAGTTATACGGAAGATTGAGTAGTGGCGTAGTGGATAAGTTATGGGTCGCGGTAAGGTGGTGGAGTGCGTGGTTACACTTACACCTTTAGGATTTTCAATGTTTTTTTTTTCTATTTACACATTAATGTATTTGTCCGCGCAAAGTATAAATATAAAGTATTATATTGAATATATATATATATATATATATATATATATATATATATATATATATATATGCGCACATATCTAAGTCTGTTTTTAAAAATCTTATTTTGGATGTTTCTCCTTGCACAAAAAAGAATATAAAATTAATATAATACTGTTGACAAAAATAAAATAAAATTACAAACAAATAAATTTGCATATGATGGAACAACAACAATAATAATAATAAAGAAAGTTGGACCCACTTGGCCCGTTGGCCATTTCTTTCTCGTAGAGAAAAAGATGATTTTTTAGATGTGATCATCTCTTTCAAGAGTGCGACTTGTAAAATCTATTCTTGTCCTTCGTAGTCGCTTTGAAGATGGTTTTGCTAAATATTTTTGAAAAGAAAATAGAAAATAAAAGGTCCAATTTTACGTAATGCCATGAATGCTTGCATGATATATATATATATATATATATATATATATATATATATATATATATATATATATATATATATATATATATATATATATATCACAGTTCTTGCTTTTATCACTTTTTCTATTGAAAATCGCTTACCAAATTTTATTTTTAGTTATGTTGTTTGTTGAGTGTTCTAAATTGTCATATTTCTTAAAACTCTTTTAGAAGTATCCAACAAATATGTATCTATATGTGTTTTGTTTTTTAATATACACATAAAATAAATTAACATAAGAAAGAACATGATATTCATTCATGTAACTTACACCGATCTTAAAGTAAATTACATAAATATACCATTTCTTCCAGTAAGATAGAAAGTAGAGGAAATGAATAAATCTTTATTTTTTTAAAACGTAAACATTCTTCAAATGTCCAAAAGTTTTAAATTACCTTATCCTCCCACTCACATGTTGCTTCATATTTATTAGTTTTCATGCTGAGCATATTTTCGGCGAATCTAAAAACATAACATAAGAAACACCCAATTAAGGGTGTATTTCAATATTAAATTATTATTTTTACACAATGAGTTGTTAATTTTTAAACTTTGTTAGGAGTTAGCAAACTTCCAACAAAGTCATAACTCATAAGTGGCTAGTTTGAGCCTAAAAGAAAATACAAACTTGCGACGATTAGAAATTTATAGAAAATCAAATTAAGAGAAGACAGGAGACAGTAAATATAGAAGAAGAAAAAATACAATATACATCCTGTTTGGGACTTTAATCATAAGAAAATATAAGAAAACAGAAATATAGAATTAGTGCATAGTTTCCCGAGTTCTTATTGATACCCTCTTTCGCAAACCGAACATCATTCAAGAACTAGCCTTCTTCCTTGAGTGATAACTAAAACATGAATCTAATATTGTGGTAAATATTACGCCATTATTATTTCAAATATGGATTGAAAAGGAAAACCTTGGGTAGGTAGAGGTCTCATGAAACAAAAGTTATGAATTTATATAGGCAAATATAGAGGAATACCATAAGGTATCTTAATAATATCCATAACTCTTATGCTTCTCAGAACTCCCAAATATTTAAATGAGATAAATCATCATAAATTTACCCATAAAAGAGTATCGTAATACTGATACCTATTTAAACATTCCATTAATTTGGCACGTAAAGAGGAATTAGAAGTTTCAAAAATTGACTTTTGGAATTCTTAAAATGAATCAAAAGGAAAAATAAGGGAACAAAAGGCAAAAAAAGAAGAAAAAACATAAATAGGTTTCTTGATCAAAAAAGGTGCCAAGTCATCTTATTTATTCCCTCCTTTATATATATATATATATATATATATATATATATATATAAAGAGAGATGTATGACATAATTTGAAGTTTTAGAATCCAAAGTTTTCAAATAATATACCCCCTTCATTTTATTTCAAATAGATTTTGAAACATGTTATAATATTTGTGTGATTATAAATTTTTGTCATAAAAAAATTATATTATTTTTAAATAAAAAAGATTATTATTCTTTCTTGAAAAGTTAAGAAAAGGTACAAAAAATAGTAGTACAAAAAATAAGACTACTATACAAGGTTAATTTGAATGTTTTCTCTTAGTATTTATTTTTATTTTTTTGGTGGTACAATTTGGATGATTTCTCTTGTACTTCTTTCGTCGAAAGTCATCACTATTGCTTATTTGCTTACATATGCTCTCGCGTTTTTCTTTTTTGTATAATTAAAATGTTTTCTTTTGTACTTCTCTCTTGTAAGTCATCGCTATTTCCTACATATTTTCTCTTGTTTTGTTCTTTTACTTTTACTTTTTTTTTTTTTTGTACATTTTGAATGCTCTTCTTTCTTAGTAAGTCATCACTATTTCGTACTTTACATGACATAGTTTAGAGCAAAATCATGTTTTCCCTTCAAATTTGATCTAAAAATCAAACTCTTCCTCCACAATTCACCATATATTTCCGGGCTGTCCAATTGACCGGCACATGAGGGGCAAAAATATTCTCACAGTGTATTGGCCAAAATTCGGGTCGGCCTTGGTAACGACAATGGTTTCGAGGTCGAGCCGCAGCTCGACCCACGAGTGGAATCAGAGACCTTAATTTGGACGAAATCAAATTAAAGATGTCGACGATGGTGAACGAGGTTCTAGTCGTAAATGGGGTATATTCCAACAGAATATTCCTCATTGATATTTTTAGGGTTTTCGGAGGATTGTCTCCTATAAATAGAAAGGGATAGAAAAGGGGAAAGGGGATTTTGAAGATTCTGAAAGCTATCTAAAGAGCATACGGACTTGCCAGTTCGACCAAATACCCCGAGCACAGAACATCGAAGCAGACGGACTTGCCAAACTGGCAGCGGCGACCAAAAATATAAACGAAAGAGGCAACGTCGTCACACTGCTTCACTCGTCGCTAGAACAACTTGAGGTACATTCTGTTAACCTAACATGGGACTGGCGCAATTGTATTATGACTTACCTGCATGAGGGAACACTCCCAACAGACAAAACAAGAAGCAAAAAAACTCTGAATGCAGGCGGCCCGATACAGCATCCTCGACAACGACCTGTATAAAAGGACATTTGGAGGCCCTTTTGCAAAATGCCTAGGACCCAACCAAACAAAACAAGTACTCGAAGAAGTACATGAAGGTCATTGCGGCGCCCACACCGGAAATCGAGCACTTGTCCGGTGTCTCATACGGGCAGGCTACTACTGGCCCACTATGAAGAAAGAGGTCGTAGATTTTGTCAGAAAATACGAGCAATGTTAGAAATTCGTCCCCATGATACACCAAGCAGGCAGACACCTCCATTCAGTCATGTCCATTTGGCCATTCATCAAATGGAGAATGGACATCGTAGGAACGCTCCCAGTCGGGCGAGGTAATGTACATTTCCTTTTAGTTTTGACTAATTATTCTCTAAATGGGTGGAAGTAGGCGTATTTGCTCAAATACGCGAACAGGAAGTCATCACGTTCATATGGAGAAACATAATATGCCGCTTCGGCATTCCAAAAGAAATCAGATGCGATAATAGACCCCAATTCACCGGCAAGAAAACTGTTGAGTTCTTCGAAACATGGCATATCAAGCACATACTCTCCATGCCGTATCACCCTGCAGGAAATGGACAGGTCGAATCCTCCAACAAAACTATACTGAACATCCTGAAAAAGAATCTAGAAGATACCAAGGGACTGTGGCCAGAAGTGCTTCCAGAAGTGTTATGGGCATATCGCACCACTCCAAAAACAAGCACATAAGAAACTCCATATTCCTTAGTCTACGGCATGGACGCGGTCATACTCGTCGAAGTCGGGGAACCAAGACTAAGATACTCCAACAAAAGTGGACCAAGCAACGATAAAAGCAGAAGACAAGACCTTGATGGAGTAGAAGAACGACGAGACATGGCATACATAAGGATCGTCGCCCAAAAGCAAAGAGCAAAACGGCGCTACAGCAAAGGGTCATTCCAGCTAAAACACATAAGACCCGAAGGAAGGCAAACTGGGAGCCAACTGGGACGGACCATATAAGATTACCGCAGCAGTCAACAAAGGGTCATTCCAGATAGAGACAATGGAAGGAAAGCAACTACCCAACAACTAGAATATCGCTCACCTCAAGTACTTCAACTTCTGAAAATAGACGCCTTCCAAGTCGTACTCTTTTTCCCTTTCTCGGGTTTTATCCCCACGTGGGTTTTACCAGGAAGGTTTTTAACGAGGCGATGAGGGAGGCACCTTGAAGTTCAACAATACTTGTTCATTTCTCCGCCTAGAGTTACTCCAGCCGAACCAATGAAGGGACTAGGTATATAGAACTTCTCAAGTGTATACAAAATGTACGGCATTGCCATGTAACTCTCTCCAGTAAAGTGAAGTGAATAAAACATGCAACTTTTCTGTGAACAACTCCAAAACCGCGCCACTCCACTTACATTCGATTTCAAGTCGACCACATTCGACCTCGCTCGAATGTTTTCGACTTCGAATACTTACACTAGATTTCGAGTCGACCACATTCGACCTCGCTTGAATATTTTCGACTTCGAATACTTACATTTGATTTCGAGTCGACCACATTCGACCTCGCTCGAATGTTTTCGACTTCGAATACTTACATTCGATTTCGAGTCGATCACATTCGACCTCGCTCGAATATTTTCGACTTCGAATACTTACATTCGATTTCTAGTCGACCACATTCGACCTCGCTCAAATATTTTTGACTTCGAATACTTACATTCTATTTCGAGTCGACCACATTCGACCTCGCTCGAATATTTTTGGCTTCGAATACTTACATTCGATTTCGAGTCGACCACATTCGACCTCGCTCGAATGTTTTGGACTTCGAATACTTACACTCGATTTCGAGTCGACCACATTCGACCTCGCTCGGATATTTTCCACTTCGAATACTTACATTCGATTTCGAGTCGACCACATTCGACCTCACTCGAATGTTTTCGACTTCGAATCGATTTCGAGTCGACCACATTCGACCTCGCTCGAATATTTTCGACTTCGAATACTTACATTCGATTTCGAGTCGACCACATTCGACCTCGCTCGAATATTTTCGACTTCGAATACTTACATTCGATTTTGAGTCGACCACATTCAACCTTGGTCGAATATCTTCCACTTCGAATACTTACATTCGATTTCGAGTCGACCACATTCGACCTCGCTCGAATATTTTTGACTTCGAATACTTACATTCAATTTCGAGTTGACCATATTCGACCTCACTCGAATATCTTCGACTTCGAATACTTACATTCGATTTCGAGTTGACCATATTCAACCTCACTCGAATATCTTCGACTTCGAATACTTACATTCGATTTCGAGTTGACCACATTCGACCTCGCTCGAATAATTTCGAGTCGACCACATTCGACCTCGCTAGAATATTTTCGACTTCGAATACTTACATTCGATTTTGAGTCGACCACATTCGACCTCGCTCGAATGTTTTTGACTTCAAATACTTACATTCAATTTCGAGTCGACCACATTCGACCTCGCTAGAATATTTTCGACTTCGAATACTTACATTCGATTTTGAGTCGACCACATTCGACCTCGCTCGAATGTTTTTGACTTCAAATACTTACATTCAATTTCGAGTCGACCACATTCGACCTCGCTTGAATGTTTTCGACTTCGAATACTTACATTCGATTTTAAGGCGACCACATTCGACCTCGCTCGAACATTTTTTAACTTCGAGTACTTACACTCAATTTTGAGTCGACCGCATTAGACCTAGGCTCGAATGTTTAATCCTGACCTTGAACACTCACGTTTTAATCGATGGCATTCAGTAAAAGGCAAAATATAAATCTCAAGCCGACAAGTGAGCCGCCCACAAACGACAAATGCCGCCACAAGTAGATAGAGAATAGGTAAACAAAAGCATGCAACAAAAAGACAACCACTATGTCATTACAAAGTAATCACTTTACAAAAAATCGTGTCCCTCTACAAAAAGGGAAAGGACCCTAATGCGACCTCACGAAGGCAAAAACAAAAAGAGCACAATATAAGGGCAAATCACTAAGTTGCATCATCCCCAGCGTACTCGTCATCGTATCAAGTATCGGAGGCGAGCCTATCAACCGCGTCATCATCGCCACCATCACTATCACTCCCGCCAGGAGAATTAGGAGCATAACCACAAGCCTCGCGAGCTACTCGCGCTTTGCCATGAACTTCGGAAAGTTCCTCCTCAGACACCCTGCCCACAGCTCTCAGCGACCTGTACACGTCTAACTGAGCCTCGACATGAACCCACATCTCGTAAAGTTCTCGAGGTACATTCACATCGGCAGGAACCTGAGAAGCCGAGGGGCGGACTGACTGCTCCTTTTCAGCCTTCAAAGCAGCCACCTGTTCGCCAGAACTCGCCAACTAAACTTCCAAACTCCTAACTCGCTCCTCTAGCACCGCAACTCTGCTCGTCGAAGCCTCCGTCTCACTAACCCGTTCAGGTCGGCTAGCCCGTAGAGTCCTCGCCAGAGCTGCCGTTTCCGCCAACAAGGCCATCCTAACCTTCTCTGCCGTCTCCAACTCCGACCTCAAAACAGTCACCTTCGCCTGAAGGTCCGAGTTCTCCGCCACCACCCCCCTTTCCAAGCTCGAGCTGCTCCTCTTTAGATTTCAAGATCTCCTCCAGCTCGCTGAATCTGCTGACAGCCCTCAGGATCCCTTCATCTTTTTCCTTCAGCTCCTTGTTCTTCCTCGTGATCTCGTCACGCAACCCTTGGAACTTCCCATCCTCGCCAACACTCCTGATCAACTTCTGATACTTGGAGGGATACTCCATGTGCTTCAACTCCATTCTTCCATATCGAACCACCCTCTCCTCGGCGGTTACGCTCGATCTCTAGAAGGAAAGTTTGGCACAAAAAGAAAGAGAGCGAGTCAAAACAAGCGATATCGACAAAATACAAGACGACTAAAACACTCACCCACAAGGCCATCCCGTATATGCCACGGGAAAGGTCGACATCCCTTAGCGACCGTAGAGTCTCGCTCTCAACCTCGGAACATAGCGGAACAAATGACGACACCGCACGCTCTGTGTCGACCAAGAGGTTGAGATTTGAAGGTATGAATATGTGACGGTTTGGACCTTCCGTCCTTACCACCACGCGAGTCATCCTTTCTGTAATGGCCCTCACCTCGTCAGGACCAATATCGGAACATGAGTCGGCCTCAGCAGGAGTATCACGTTATTTCGAACCAGACGGAACTCCTCATCATCACACGACCTCGTCCTCGGAAGTCGCTCCTCGAAGGCATGTTCGGGCACACTACCAACTGCCTCAGCTGGAACGTCCCCATACCTCGCTTCAATGATCGAGACCTCTTCTGAACCCTCTACCACGGCCTTCCCCATCTCGGCCTGTCGCCGTTTCACCGGTGACATCTCCTCCACATGAGAGGGTTCGCCCGTGAGTAACAAGATTTGCTGAGACGTAACACGACCAGAGATGTCCGCGCCTGGCAAAACGGGCTCCTACATCCGTTGAGTTCCGGTCTGGTTCCTCGCGGACTCTGCCGCAGTAATCTTCCTAGCAATTGAGGCCGCCCTCTGACGGAAAGAAAGGGCAGGCATATTCGCCTTCTTAGAAATTCGCCGACCTGATACGAATGCATGTCAGAATATGACAAGAAGTTCAACCAAAAACCAAGCAAGTAAAATACTTACGAGGAGGAAGCTTAGGGCCAAAACGCCTATGAAATGAAGACCAGTCACGAATTCCGGCGACGTGGGGAAGAATGAGGGCCAACCACTCCTCCATGTAAGGAAAAATGGAAGGAATCCTTTTTAGCAGCTGTAAACGAAAAGGACAAAGAGCATGTCATAGAGGTAGAGAAGGATAAACGCACGAAACAGTAAAGGGTACAAAGAGGCACTCACGCTGGTGGTTCCACTGTTCAGGAAACCATGTCTGGTCCGCCACCAGGTGCTCGATTCGAACAAAAAAGTATTTACGCCAGAATAAACGACTCGTCTGTCATCCATCCTAGCCACCAGTCCCTTTGTTCCACGATTCCTAAGATGTATCATGGTGCCATGAAGATAGGTCACCGAGAACAAGTGCAGCAAATGGCGGAGGTCGACCTCACAACCAGCCAAGTCCGCATACTTGGTTAACATCATGAAGATTTTATAGCAGTAAGGTGACAACTACGCTGGGCAGGTGCGGTAGAAACGACAAAATTCCTCAGCAATTCTGGGGAGAAGGAACGAATAACCAATGGTAAGAGGATAGACGTAAAACACACAAAGGCCAGGGTGGTGAACCTGAACCATGCCACCACCGGCGGCAATCAGCTCTATGGAAGGAGGAATACAATATTTGGCACGTAGTTCAGCCAAATCATCTTCCCCCGTCTCGGAGAGCTCAGGCTCAGGGGCTGGGCCAGGTCCCCTGGGAAAGTCATTCCTAGTTAGTGGATTCTTCGGAATTACTTCATCCATCGAAGGGAAACTATCGTCCCCTTCCACCGGAGTCCCATCGTCGGCAGAAATGATAGTCATTGACAGAGGAGCTGTATCGAAAATATCCTCGTGACTGTGGGAAGAAGCAGAGTGTTAGGTGAACGAGAAAAGAGGCCGAGGACAAATGAGCTGTTATGGAAGTAGATAAAAAAAGTCACAAAAGATGAAGAGAGAAGGTATAAAGAGTGTAGGAGGGAAAAAAGGTGATGAAAGTTTCAAATGAAGAAACCTTCGTCTATTTATATGGTAGGTAGGCCCTAAAATCGAGGCCAAAGGCTGCCCACAAGCGCAAGAACTGAGGCATCAACAATACAAGCAATGCATGGGGAAGATGCACAAATGATGACTCGCGTGACAGTTATGTCATCAAACGTCACTTCCGCCGGTTATGATACTAGAAGGTACCAACCATTCGATCGCGACCCGATTTTTCGCAGGATTGTCCGCTCATTAAGGACGAGGTGCCCACGACCTTGATAAGCGGATGGACTAACTGTATTGGCCAAAATTCGGGTCGGCCTTGGCAACGACAATGGTCGAGGTCGAGCCGCAGCTCGACCCACGAGTGGAATCAGAGACCTTAATTTGGACGAAGTCAAATTAAAGATGTCGATGATGGTGAACGAGGTTCTAGTCGTAAATGGGGTATATTCCAACAAAATATTCCTCATTGATATTTTTTAGGGTTTTCGGAGGATTGTCTCCTATAAATAGAAAGGGATAGAAAAGGGGAAAGAAGATTTTGAAGATTCTAAAAGCTATCTAAAGAGCATATTCACTTTGTCTTATCTATCGACTCAAACACTGTAAATCACCTTTCTGAATATTATAGATCCAAGAGTCTTGAATCTCTCACTTTACTGATCATTCCATCAGCTGACAAACGAGGTCTCCAACATTCAACACACGACATTTGAACGTGTGGTTTGCGGTTATTACATTTATTGTCATTACATGCATTCAATTCTTATCTTTGCATACTACTTACTGCCAATCATTCTCAACTCAAGAGGTTGACATTCATTATAACATTATTATTCCACCTGAGAACTTATATTTTTTTTAGATCTAATAGTTATTAAGATTAACCCGACATTAAACTATTTGTTAAGAACTTTATCATATTTTTGGTAAAACAACAAGCATATAATGAAGCTTCTTTTTCTACCATAACACTTTAGCATATGCAACACAAAGGATGCTATAATAGAGCCAAATACTCCTTTTAAAAAAAATAGTTCGAAAACTCGTTTCGAGCTCGATTAATTTGGATTCACACTGAAAAGTTTCATTATGGGGTTAATGAGCTTCATATCAAAGGCGATTCCATTCTTATGGTTCGAAGCAGAGAAAAGAATATTTACTACTTCACTGTAACTTTTAACGGTGATAAAGCCAAGTACTCAAGCTAAGTATACGAATTTGGAAAAATGTCCAAAAAGCATTACATAATCTACTTTTCTTTTCTGAAGACAAAGAACTGAGTCATGAGGAACAAGTGATTTAGAAGAATGCGAAGCAAGTTGCAGGAACTTGCACACATTAAAGATATTTTTATTTCTCAACTCTTCAGGAAAATTATGACTTGAAGAGAAGTGTTAAAATTGAAAAAACTCAAGCGGTAATTTTTAAGTTGACTTCCGAAACGTGTGCGACTATTGTATCTACATTGGGAAACGCTGTTTTCACTTGCTTAAAAGCTTGTTTGGATGGTCGTTACACATCGTTTCATAATGTATCATTTGATAAATATAATATTTGTATAGATTGTATCGTTTGTTGTTGTTTCATGATATCACACACCAGCAATATGAAGAATAAATTTGCAATATTATTTAAAAAAAATATGATACGGGATAAATTTATTATATAAAAAGGTAGGATAAAAGATAACGATGCAACCATACCAAATTGGTCATTACAAAAATTGGCACATTTCGTCGTTACATAACGACGGATTTGACGATATGATACAATAAAATTCAAGTAACAAAAAAAAAACATCTTATCTAATGTAAAAATACGCTACAATACAATAGGCCATCCAAACAAGCTGTAATTACCAGGAGACAAAGAAAAGAATATTTATGGCGGAAGCTTAATATTTCCTACTGATACAGAAAGTGCCACATTTTAACTGGGAGAAATTAAAAAATAGTCTGATTTACAAGTGATCATTCAAAAATAGCCACAGTTTCAAAAGTAATCGAAATTCAACCACTTTTCATGTAAAGATAAATCTAAACGAAAACACTGTTAAAAATCCGGAAAAATACTCCCGCATATACTGGAACTTTCCGTGTGTTGGAGTTCCAGCATAATATGCTGAAAGTTCATACACAGGTGCACCGATCTCCAGTATATTTTTTTATGTTGGAACTTTCCATGTTGCAGCAAAATAGTGACTATTTTTAATGACTTTGCAAACGCTAGTTATTTTTGAATGACCAGTCCGAAAACTGGCTAGCCCGTGCTATTTTTACGTTTTTAACTTTGCAAGCTCTGAGATCTGCACAGTTAGCCCTATTAATATGTAAATATCGGGTGACATTCATGAAAGAATTTCATGTTCATTAAACAGCTTCTGTAGATGTCCTTGTAGTGCAAGATGGCTTTTGAAAATGCCATGGGAAAAAAAGAAAGAAAAAAACTAATCAGTGCGCTGCCACTCACTCTTAATAATGTCATTTTTCAATTTCATAATTTTTATTTAGCAACAGGTCGAAGACAAACAATTAATTCAACCCCAACTCCTCACCCCGTTTTTCTTCTCTAAGAAAATCATTAATAATCAAAGCACCAACTTGTCCAGAAGTGGTAATGGTCAACCATAATTTCAGACTAGAGGTATTTTAAGTCAAAATAACTATTACGTCTTCTTTCTTTTTAACCAAAGAGATTATTGCTATATTGGTTGAGTTTTTTTTTAATAGAAACACCAGTATAGCTTTTAAAAATTTAATACTATTCTTTTAAAGCAGCAGACGTTAAAATGTAAGCCACTTCAAAAGGAAGAAAGGAAATAGAAGAGCAAAAAGATACAAAACCAAATCACTGTGAAGGAATTTCATCACTCAAGGCTTTGTAAATGATAAATAGAATGCTTAAACTTCAAATATTAGCTCTCAAATTTTGTAACCAAGACAAAGAAATCACGTCAAGCGCCATTTCAAAATAGCAGCAAAGTAAAAGGAGAAGACGAGGAAGAAGAAGATAAAAGGAAGGAAATGGCGGAAGAAAGCAGAGAAATCAAGCTAGCATTCTTGGAGAAACCCCAAAAATCTAAGGTGGTTCCTAACTTGACATAAACACAAAGCAATCCACTTATCATAGATTAATTGTTATAACTAACAAGACATAAGGCAAGCTAAATGATTCCATATCAACGGGCTAGAGCAAGTTTTCAGTTTATACGAACTTATATCATCTTTCTTCAAGTTCAACCTAACCAATTCCTTGGATTGCTCAGACTCGAGAGGCATCACGCATTTTGTTATAGCCAAAACAGTAATAACCACCACACACATACTGTATCACCTCCTGTATACAAAGGTGCAATGCTATTTCATAGCATATGCTGAAGCAAAAGCTCCTCTTACAGGTTTTAAATTTTCCAAAATATTACTAGGGTGCACTAATCAACTCAGCCATATCAACTCGGTCGACTAGCAGGACAAAATTATAAAACTGACCAGGAAAGAGCTTCAACAGTTACTGAACTGAATCAGCAGCAGGGGCTGCGTGATGGTTTACAACCAACGGAGGACGTAGAGCTTTGTGATCAGCTAGTTTATCCTTACGTGCCTTGTACATCTCTTCTGTCTCAATGACAACCAACCTTTTCACCTAAGATCAAAAGGAGAGATACAAAATATATTAATCTTCATATGGTAACTACAAAATTTGTATATACCAGACTATACATTTGAAGGCAAGAGAACTCATTAAACTAGTCCATATTGATAGCAAAACACTATCAAAACCTGCTGAAGCATTCCCCTAACAGTAGGCGTGTTCCACCGCATTACAGTCCGGTTGCATTTCCGCAGACGCAATGCTTCTAGGGTACGCCTATGGAGCCTCCTAGTGCCTGGAATACCCCTTACCAGGGTTATGTATAGATTAGGGCTCCATGAAATTGGAGCACAAGCTTTAAAAGCATTGTAAGCACTCATCTCTTCCTGCTTTACCGCTTCTGCTTTCCTGTAGCAGAGCAGACCAGAAACTTTTCGTTCAAAAGAAGCACTTCAATTAAGAAGAGTAAGATTTGCAGGGATGAGTCCCAATAAGAAAAAAAGTGTGAGCATCTTAGTAGGAAGAGGCAGGTTAGCTGGAAATTGGAAATGTATCAGATTTGCATGATTCTGAAAAGGAAAAAAAACGGTAATATAATTTACAATCGGCATATTATAAAAAAGGTGAGGCACTCAGAGAAATAAAATTCTGCGAATTGGGAGAAAACTGCATCACAATCAACAAAAGAAAACTCATAGCTTGGAAACTGAAGTATGTGAATTGCATAGTACTTGGGTGAAATTCTGCCCTCTGAGAAGAACTTCCATATAGTAGCCCTAAGAGGACACCCATTGGAAACAGATAGTAATCAAAATTCAAACGTCTCCTCTCCCTAACAACTTAAAACTTTTAGATTGGGCAATTCACACAATTCAACATGTCATCAGAGGAAGCAGAACTGCTAGATTCGAGTCTCGCCACTACCCAAATATTGCATATACTTGACCCAGGAAAAAATCAAGTCCATCCGCGAGGGAACATATTGCAGATATATTCAAGTAAATAAAGTATCCAGTCTTTAATAGCTGATCTTTTATATGAGGTGATTCACACGATTTAACACGCTTGTGAAAAGGAAACAGGGAACTGGACAACTCAAAGAGCCAAAACTACTCTTTCCTGAACAATGTACAACAAATAAAGAAGAAAACTGTGGAAACAAGAGAACTCAATGTTTTGGTGTGTTTTGGATAGAAGTAGAAAGGACGCTTACAGCAGTAGATGAGAGAAATCTGCATTCATGGTTTGAGAAACCGCTGCTAGTTCTTAAACATGTAGAAGTCGAGCCAAATCTAGGCTCTATTGTAGACTAATTCAAAATAGTTAAATAACTTGGACAAATCTGTAAAAAAGACAATGCAGCAAGTCCCAAGTAAAGACATAAAACTGGATTCTACCGAGCACCCCTGAGATCCTTGAACTAGAATATATGACTTTGAAACCCACATTTTACAATAATCACCACATACTTCAAAATTCAGAGGCAAGATAGAAGATGTGAAAGCATAAATATGCACCAAAACTGAGCCTTTCGGAGCTATGAACCAATGATGGGATAATCAAGCGTAAACCATTATGATTTGTCGAATCTCTATGAGAATAATATTTTCTTATCCTATGCATTGGTTCTTTTTTCAGAAGTGCTGAGACATTATTTTAAATCATCTATCATTTATTCTGCCTTTAAGATATGTGAAGGTGGTTTTAGAACTTCTGCTCGGAAAAAAGCCAATGTTTTATATACCCCCATTTCTCAGATTTAAATGCTTCATGGAAGGGCAATAACAAACTTAATTCTGCTCCTATTTATTTGAGATTTACACAGCGATTGTTTGAGTTTTTTCGAAACAATGTAGACTTAGTAATAAATAGTTTTCTCATCTGTCTCAGTTTTGAAGATGACTAAAAATGTTCAATGACTTGTTCTTGAACATTTTTTTTATGACTTGGCTCGGACACCACGGTTATCAAAAAAAAAATGTTCAAGAACAAGTCATTGTAAACATCATTTCTCAACTATAGACACTGACTTCACCTTTTAGTTTTATCCACTGCTATAAATAATTAAATACCCATCTCAGCTTTTATTCATGACACATCAGATGATGATTTCTCACATTTCCCATAATTTTTACTCCGGTCTTTTATATTATTTTGAGAAGAGTAGTTAGTTTGACTTCGACATTTCTATAACAGTTCAAAAATGCTGACTATCTACTCTAGTCAAATTAAATAAATTGCTTCCCTACCAGCAAAGAGAATAGTCAATATTGAGAAATTAATGCACACCATCTATCTCTACATGAGCATATATGTCGGCATTCTTTCAAGGGCAACTGAGTGAGCTTCAGCTACTCCTAACCCCACCCCCGACCCCCACCCCAAAGGCGAGGACACCGACTCACCCAAATAAAGAATGGAGAAAAGTTCTCTCGAAAGTGTGCATAAATTTCTCTCAATATAAAAATGGTTGGCTAGTCACTTATCACCTGACACAAGTTTAATGCATCTCCAAATAATGCAAACAGCTATAAAGATGTGCTTTCCTCTATTACCGCATAGAAGAAAACCTAATATCGCTCAATGAAGATCTAACAATAATCCTGAAGAAACAGTTTGCTATAAGTAGAACAATGTCAAGCTCTGCTAAGTGCTCATATCAATCCGCATCACTTTAAACCAATATTCCCACTCAATCTAGGAGTCCCTTTTCTCCAGCTCACTCACTTTTTTATTTTTTCTGGTCCAGTTAGACCTTGTCTAACTAAATCACAAAGCAAGTTTACGCCATAATTACTACTGGCCCACACGAGTACATACCCAAACAATAGCATCAACTCAAAAACATCAATAACAACTTCCAAACGTAACCAAAATCAAAATTTGAAGATGATAAACTCATTGATCTCCTTACCTTAGGACCTTAGGTTCTTTATTGACCCTTATCTTACTTTCCCTACTTCCACATATCTTGTATAGGTGCGTTGAAGACTCTAACGGATGGGGTTGGACCTTTTTTTCTACCCAAAATGAACCAAAAGAGAATGAATTTTTTGCTATTCTTGTAAAATAATTCATCGTTTACATAAAATCCAGAAAGCAGTTGAAAATCAAATTCAACACAGAGCCCACTAACAAATTACAGGTTTCCATTCTAATTAAAATCCAAAAGTTGTCAAAATAAGCCATTTTGGAGATACCCAAAACCATAAACCGAAGTTCTATTACAAGATTCACAAATGGACATACACACAGACCACTATCAGTAGATGCAAATTGAACTTTGGAAGAGCAATGATACGACCAAGAATATGTTGAAGATCAAATTTGAGAACTTACTCGGCGGAACGCTCTCTCTGAAATGATGAAATCTGCTCCTCTCGGAGTTTTCCAGCAATGGGCTGAGCTGAGGTTTTCCGAGTTGAGACACTAGTCTTTGCCCTATGCTGTGCTCTTTTTCTTTTCATTTTGTTTTAAAGAAAAAAAACTTACTTATATGGATTGGGCGGCAAATATTAATGGGTTAGAAAAATTGTAAAAATGACACCAGGTAGCCACTTTAAGGGGCTGTTATTTAGAAATTAGCCGATGTGTCCTAAATTTTAGTTTTTGAGTTCAATTTTTGTCTTAGTTAAAAAATTTAGTTTAAAATTTCAGGACAAAATAAGCATTGAATCCCTAAAAATGGCTATTTGTGCACTTGCCCTATTTAGAACTTCTGTGGATTGGGTTGCAAACATTAGTGGGTTAAAAACAAACAAAATCGTAGAAATGATACCAGATAGCCATTCTAAAGGGTTGATATTTAGGAATTAGCTAGTGCGTCTTGAATTTTAATTTTTTAACATAAAATATCTTGAAGTTAAGATTTTTAATTTTAAATTTGAGGATAAAATAAGTACTGGCAAATCTCTAAATAGCATTCCTGAGAATGACTATTTGTGCACTTGCCTCAAATTTTCTTGGAAAACTGCACTGTATAACTACTCTAAAAAATAATAGCTAACAAAATATTTTTAGTATATTAGCGCATGATATACAAATAATACGAGTATATATTCATATATCTATTCTATATGTTTGGCTAGGAAATATTATCATTTATAGTCGACCGGCCAAATGTGTAACCAATATTTTAAAAGGCATTTTTTAGGCAAGCCTTGTAGCGAGGCATATCAGAAATGCACTGAGGCGTACTGCCGGTGCGTAAGTAAGTGCCGTGGGGCGTAAGCCCTGACATTTCGGGCATTCACCTAGGTGTAAGTCCTAACGTTCTTGACGTTTATTTGGCGCGTAAGCCTCGAGAACTTTTCCAAACTTGAGCACAAATTGCTTGAGAAATATTTTTTTTAACTTAAACATCCAAAAATTAACTCATACAGTGAATTTCAAACTAAAATTCTCAAAAGCCAAAGGTTTTTCTGATTGTTTACTTCAATTTCATAATCTTTACTCTTTGCCATTCATTACTAAGAGATAAATATTTTTAGACGTTTGCCTGCAAGGTGCAAACAACAAAGCAAAGCCCTTCAATTCTTAATATGCTTCTACGCTTGCATTTCCTTTTTTATGCTTCAATTTACTTTTATTTTTATTTTTTGTATTCTTTAATTTATTAATTTTAAGTTGGTTTTTTGAATTTGGAATTTCTTTTGATATCGCTCTAGTTTAGATATTGTCTTGATGACATAGTGTAATGCATTGTCTTTCAAACTTTCAAGTAAAAAAAAAACGTTGTATGGTTCATGCACATGTTAACATGTTTAATAGATATATATTTCTTCCTTTTAGTTTTATAATTTATTGAATTTTTTATATTCTGATGTCTTTTTTCTTATTTATATAATAACTTTATTAATTTATAAAATATAAAAATTAAATACCTATAGGACTTAGCGTCTTAGGACGTTCGCTTCGCCGTTATTAGGTGAACTGCTTCGTCTCTGGCACATGCTTTTTAATATGTGTAACGCGTGAACTTAAAAAATAGTCAGATTTACAAGTGCTAATTGAAATATAACAACAATTTCAATAATAATTGAACTTTAACCATTTTTCATGTAAAGATAAATCTGAACGAAAACGCTATTCAAAATTCGGAAAATATTCCAGCATAATATATTGGAGTTCGAATTTTTTACGTATGAACTTCCAGCATAATATACTGGAGTTCCAATATATTATGATGGAGTTCTAGTATAAATATACTGGAACAATATACTGGAGTTCCAATATATTATGCTGGATCTCCAATATATTATGCTGGATCTCCAGTATAATATACTGGAGCTCCATCATAATATATTGGAGATCCAGCATAATATGCTGAAAGTTCATACAGAGGTGCACCAATCTCCAGTATATTATGCTGGGACTTTCCGTGTTGCAGCAAAATAGTGGTTATTTTTCAATAACTTTGCAAACGTAACTATTTTTTAATTACCAGTCCGAAAACTGGCTAGCCCGTACTATTTTTACATGTGTAACTTGCCTTTTTTGGGCCAAGATAGGAATATTGACCTAGTTTGGCTCAACCAGGACTCATATGATCTAATTTTACGCAATTCCAAATTTCTAATGTAGACGTGACCTACTATCTTGATGTAACAATACTTAATTTTAAAATTTTAAGTAGTTTAATATATATTAAATAGGCTTTAAAAATATAAGTTGTTGAAGTATCTTTGTGGTTTCAAAATATAAGTTATGGTAGACTTTATGAACCGTTTAAGCACAACTTGTGCGTAGAAATGGTGTGGAAAAGCCACTATTTAAGGTGGTAATTATTTTTCATCCACTAATTTTAAAGTTGAGCAAAAATAGTTACTACTTAATTAAAATTAATATGAGAAGATATTTTTACCCTTTTTTCCATTGTTTTTTCTTCCCAAACCCTCGCTTCTCTCTCAAGTTCGATACTCACTCGTTTTTCGTTTGCTTTCCAGGAGATATCCTAGTTTTAATTTCGTTTTCTTTCCACGAGACATTTTTACCCTTTTTTTCAATTCTGCTTTGTTTTCTATCAGAATGTCATTTTTATTGACATTTTAAAGAAGAAGAAAAAAATATGCAAGGTCACATCAGAATGTGTTAGACCATTTGAACGAGA
The DNA here is from genome assembly GCA_005239495.1 of Nicotiana undulata. Taxonomy (NCBI): domain Eukaryota; kingdom Viridiplantae; phylum Streptophyta; class Magnoliopsida; order Solanales; family Solanaceae; genus Nicotiana; species Nicotiana undulata. The sequence continues at coordinate 49,446 of ML244547.1, read as the reverse complement.
ATTCACCAATTTGAGTTTTCACTTTTTTTACTCTAATTACAGATATCTAAGTCTCTACGTGTTAACCAAAGATTTTGGAATTATTGGCATGGAAACTAAGATTTTAAAGGTTAAGGACACTTGATCTAGAACTTAGACTAACAAGCTCAAAAGTTAAGGACAATAGGTCTTGAACTTACAGTTAGTTCAAAAGTTAAGGACAATAGGTCCTGAAGTTTGAGTTGTAAGTTCAAAAGTTTAGGATAATAGGTCCTTAACTTTGAAGTCCAAGTTCAAAAGTTAAGGACACTTGGTCCTTAACTTTGAGTTACAAGTTAAAAAGTTAAGAACATGCAGTCCTTAACTTACAGTTACAAGATCAAAAGTTAAGGACAATAGGTCCTTAACTTTGAGTTCCAAGTTCAAAAGTTAAGGACGCTTGGTCCTGAAGTTTGAGTTCCAAGTTCAAAAGTTAAGGACATGTAGTCCTGAAGTCCTGAACTTAGAGTTACAAGTTCAAAAGCTAAGGACGTCCTGAAGTCTTGAAGTTAAGGACATGTAGTCCTGAAGTTAAGTTAAAAAGTTAAGGACATGTAGTCCTGAAGTCCTTAACTTAGAGTTCCAAGTTCAAAAGTTAAGGACACGTAGTCCTGAACTTAGAGTTACAAGTTCAAAAGTTAAAGACACGTAGTCCTGAAGTTAAGTTCAAAAGTTAAGGACATGAGCAGAAGAGTATTTTCGTCTAGACAGTTAAAGTTTATTAAAGCAATGACTAAAAATATTTTAAACAGTGACTTACAAATAAATACACGTGTTATTAGTGGTTAAGGGTACACTTCTCACGCTTGTGCTAGTAAATAGACTTGTGGCTAATATTTTAAGGTTTTGTATTATAACACATGTTTTTTACCCTTTTATGGTGGTATTCCGGCCAATTTATGCATATTTTCACAATTCCGCCGTGTACACTTCTACTAGTGAGATAGGAGTACATCAAATTACCTATGTGTATTCTTTAGGGGTGGCGTTGGGGCACCGTAGAGGGGGGGGGGGGGGTTAAAGGGTGTTTTGGCCCCGGCCCGGGTAATGTTTTTTCTTTTATACCCCTCTAGAG
>ML244547.1:5229-39434 GCA_005239495.1 Nicotiana undulata | reverse complement strand
GTCCCCCCCCTTTGTTGGGGGGGGGGGGGGGGGGGGGGGGGAATGGCAACAAGGTTGTGGGCTTCAAGAGCTGCTTCACATCTCAGGATCTCAACATTTCACAGAGCTTTTGTCACTGGTAATATGGTTATAGAATCATACTTTTGTTTCTGGGATCACCCATTTGCCTTTTTTCTTTAATTTTTAATGCTTTTTAAAAAATTTGCTTTGAGTTGTGTGAATCTTGTTCATGTATTTTTTGCAAAAGAATCTGCTTGATCTGTCATTTTCTTGATTAAAGATCCGATTTTTGGAAGTGGATTGTAGATTTTATGTCATTCCTTAGATCAGCAGAAGTTTTTTTGGGTTGTTGAGGGATTTGTACTTCATTATTTAATTTTGCACTATATCACCTTTTGTGTTCTGAAGTGTTGTATCAGGTAGGGTATTGTTTGTGTTGTTTTTCTTTTTTGGTAAGTAAGTATGGGATTGTGTATTTGTCAATTTGTTTACAAATGTTGATTGAGAATGATATTTTTGTTGTTTGCTCAGTGAATATGTCCCTTAGATGCATCTGAAATTTATTATGATGGAGACTTGATAATGACTTGTGAACTTGTACTTGTGTCTGATGTCATCAGCATGATGTAGGATTGGAATATGGTAATGCAATGAAATTTTCAGGACGAGTGTTCTTCAATTTTAATGCTATGACTATATTTCCACTTGTTTCTTTTTATTCTTTTTATTTGCATTAAAAAAAGGGCAGTCCGCCCACTGAGCTCCCGCTATGCGCGGGGTCCGGGAAGGGCCGGACCACAAACATTAAAGTTCTAAAGCAGAGTCTATGATGATAGCCATATTTATTATCCTTTTTCTTTCAAGTGCCAACCTCTCTAGTAACTGGTTGTAAATTCTGCAGATTCTGTAAGGACTTCAGGAATGGTAGTTCATAATTTTCTGTGACTCCGTGAAATTCTCCAGTTCAGATGTCTCTTTTTTTATCTCTGCCGAGTCTGTCCTCTATATTTGCACTGCAAAACTGAAGGCATCTTACTAGTGCAGTACGACTTTTGATCATTAGTATGTAGAGAACATGCTAAATTCCTAATCAGCTGCAACCGCTTAGTGGAGTTTCAGGATAGAGTTGGCAAGCTTAGTCATCCATTGTAGTTTTACGACAAATGTAAGGCATCTTAAAGTTAGTCTCCATATTACGTTGATTTGGTTATGTTTGATCCACATCCTTCATTCCCTGAACGCCAGAGTTGGCATATGTTTATATGTGTTATCAATATCCTGAATTATGTATACACAATATTTTTGGGTGAATTTTTTCCCTATTGTGATGCTTTTAGTCCGTTTTACCTCCATGTTGTGTCTTAATCCAATGACTATTGCCTGGACATATGAATAAAAAGGAACAGTTTTGAACCGGACAATAGATGGTTGGACATTTGACCCTTAGAAAAGGCTCCCCTTTGAATAACGTAGCAACAACCTATGGCTACGCAACCAATCAGAAGGATGCATATCACTAAAATTCTCTCTGATATAACAATGGTTTGTGTTCAAATTCCTTGCAGTGGCCAAGTATTTAAAGTATGCAGAGTCTCATGAATGGGTTAAAGTTGATGGTAGTTCTGCAACAATTGGCATCACCGATCATGCTCAGGATCATTTAGGTGACGTTGTCTATGTTGAATTACCTGAAGTTGGGGCTTCTGTAAATCAATTTGACAGTTTTGGTGCTGTTGAAAGTGTCAAGGCCACCAGCGATATCAATTCTCCTGTTTCAGGGAAGGTGGTGGAAGTTAATGAGAAGCTCGACTCCTCTCCTGCTCTGGTAAGTATCCTAGGTATGTGATCTACAGGTATAGCCATATAGGTCAAAGTAAATCAATAAAATGCTGAAGTTGGCATTCTTGCAGATGTTATTGCTATGCCGCATTTGAATGGGTCTTTAGTATTAATTCTAGGGCAAGTGCTTCAAGATAGAATAAGGAGAATACTTTAGGTTTATCTGCAGTCTTTTTTAGTGTAAGTATCTCACCAAGTCTTGCATATACTGTATATTTTTGTGCTGTCTACATTGGTGTGATCATCTCTGTCTTGTATTCCTCTTAAATTTAGTGCTAAACTAGTAAGAGAAGAAGATGTGCTTGCTTATGTGTACATCAACAGTGCATCACAAACTCTTTTAGTTGTATGTAACTGATATTGTTTGCAGACTTTCTCTCCTTTTCCCTCTGGTTCTTTTCGAGGATATCGTCACCTGATTGTAGATTTGGAATATAATGGGTCCAAAATGAGCAAATGGATAGTGAGTGATTTATAAAGCAAAGCTCCAACTAGCCTGGGATTGAGGCATAATTATTGTTGTACAACAGTCATATACTTGTAAAAGCCAATCTGCTAGTCTAACTAATCTGAGCTCTATTTAACTTATAAAATCTATTATTAAGGCAATATGTTCTCATCTAAACCAAATATGTATGCCATGATATATGAATTTAATACTTTATCCCCGAAAAGAAATTATGTATTAATCTTATTCTCTGCCTGTAGCTTTGTCATAAGCTTGGCATCTGTACCTCTAGGGAGTTAATAATGTAACTTAGGAATGTGATTACAGGTTTATATTTTGGTATATATTGTACTCTACAATCTTAACCAAACCACTTTGGAATTTTGTGGTGTTACCGGCTTTTATGTTTGTTGATGACAACTTTCATATTATTCTGAGGTATCTTGAGTTAATCTGCTACAGTGCAATCTCTTACATTCTGTTTCTTTGAGAATGTGTGGCTGGCGTACTAGTATTTGGTACATTGAAATGTTTCCATTTCTTTCGTGATATCATCAAAATATTGATATTTATATCTTAACTCAACATTGGCATATACTCCACAAGACTTCTATCTGGACCATTTGCTGAATTCAATCATCAAGCGTGCTTTATCTTAGTTCCAACTATATGACACTGTTTCACGTTTCATCTTGAATTGTTCTGTGTATGGTATGTGATCAAATCTGCAATGTGTTTATTAAGATCAATGGGAGCCCATATCAAGAAGGATGGATTATAAAGGTGGAGATGAACAATCCTGACGAGCTCAAATCGTTGATGGACCCTGAGCATTATTCCAATTTTTGTGATGAAGAAGACGCGAAATACTGATTGAAACCTCAAAGTTGAGAAAGAACACACTTTCCTGCAGGATTTTTCATATTCTAAGCTCCAGAAGGTGGTGTAGTAGTAGTGCTATTTGGTCTTTTATACAACATCTATTACCGTCGCAAATCTTCTCTTTCTTTGCAAATAATTCAGTGGTTTGAATGTTGAATCTCTTCTAGGCTAAAAAAAATTCTAGTTTTATCCCTTGTGGCATTCCATTTAGCTTTTTCCAATTTTCGGTGATGAATTGATGTATTAAACTCATAAATTAAAATGTCAACCTACTTTCATCTCTTTTGCTTAACTGATTCACTCTTACCTTTTCCTACAGCCTTCACAATTAAACTTCTTCAACCTGTAGAAGCGGAATTGGAACCTTAAAAACATTGAGAGCCCGTTTGGACATAATTTGAAAAATTCACTTTTTTCAAAATTATTGTTTGGCCATAAAATTTCGCCTTAAGATGAATTCTGGAATTTTTCGTTGAAGAATTTCAAAACACTGTTTTATAAAATTTTCACACAAATCACGCACAAAAACTTCAAAAATAATCTTAAACAATATTTATGTCCAAACACAAATTTAATTTTTAAATATCATTTTCAGTTGATTTTCTTTTTCTTTTTGGAATTTTACTATTGTTATGTCCAAACACCCACTAATAATGGAAGTATAGTTGCAACTCTAATGTTGATCTGACCTGCAAAACAAAAAGACTCTGATGTTGGGAGTTCTTAAGATTTTTCATATAAAATACGCTTTGAAAAAATAACTGGACTAGAAAATGTACAGTTAGAAATTTAATTACTTCTAGACCCCTCAAAGAATCCCAATAAACTTGTTTAGTTAATTTGGTCGAGAAGTGACAGAAACGGAGGATCCTCTTGGTCATAGATTTTGTCAGAAATTTATTTGGGATATTTTGGCAAATACATATTTGTTCATAAATTTTATTCATATTTTGACAAATTCCCAAAATCAAAATACAAATCCCAAAACTAGAGATGGCTTTTACATTTTTTTTAAATGGCCCAAAACTTTCGTATTTTATAAAGGAGTTCACTATTTATTATTTTGTAATAATGTTGCTTTATCTTCTCGGTCATATGATGATATATTATGTAGTTCATTATAAAAATGATAATTTTGTACCAAATTTATTTATGTTGATGATTATGATTTGTGATAATATAATGAATGTTATTTATGAAAGTATTATTGGGTATTTGTGATAGTTTTTAGAACTTGTGGATATAAATCACGTTTCATATTTTTAAAAAGAAAAAGTGAAATATATTTTGAAAACTGATGTACAAATATAGTTTCATACTCAAACCAAACTATCAGAATCAGATTTCTCAAAATAAATTTAAGAATCTATGATCAAAGCCCAAAAGCTTGCGTAACTTCACCTTAACACTTTTTTCCCCCACTGTACCCATTAAATTTAACCGCTCCAAGTTTGTAAAACTTAAAAGACCAAAATTGTTTAAGAGTACTCTTAAGGGACTATTTTAAATATATTCCAAAAATAAGGGACCATTTTTGTAATTTTTTCTAACCTGACCAGAGTAAAGGTTAAGCGCTGGCATGCCTTTCTTCCTCTTCGCCCCTAAAACCTCTTTGAAAAACCTCCAAGGAAGAGCTCCACAATCTGCAACTGCAAAACCTCATCCCACACACACACAGTGTGTCTCTCTCTCTCCACACCATTACAAGATGTCACTATCAATAATTTCACCTTTATACTCCCCGTTAAAGCTTTCTTTCTCGGTAACTCTCACAATACAATCTATTTTAGCACCTTCTCTCTCATGTTTTTAGCTGATTTTCGCAATGTTTGGCTTGGATTTTCAGGAAGAAAAAGGAAGGTGTAATTCGTGGGCGTTGAGGCAAAGCTTTGGGAAGAAGAAGAAGATGATGGTGGTGAGAGCTGGGCCAAAGAGAATAGCTTTTGATAAAGAATGCAGAGAAGCTTTACTTTCTGGTATCAATAAGATTGCTGATGCTGTTTCTGTCACCTTAGGACCTAAAGGTATAATGGGCTTAATTTCACGCTTCTTTTAAACTCTTAAACGTGCTTATATCATTTGTATTGGTCTATATTTCCATTTATAATTCCTATAAAGACCTTAGAGGAAATGGAAAATCATGCAAAAGGAGAACAAAGTTGTTAGTTAATTCAAAATTGTGTCGCTCATGTGGGCTGACCCAACCCAGTTAGGAGGAATTAAGAAAGAAATTTAAATAAAAGGAACCGTGTCCTTAACACATGGATGGAAGAAATAAGTTGGTTTATACCTTTTCTTGTCAATGAAATGTATATGAGGAGCTTGTTTTTAAACATACTGTATATGATAATGTTGTCTGCCTGTTTGTTTTGGACTGCAATGATTGTGGTGATCAATTGTGCAGGGCGCAATGTAGTTCTCTCTGAATCTGGTGTGCTGAAAGTAATTAATGATGGTGTTACCATAGCTCAAGCCATAGAACTTCCAGATACAATTGAAAATGCAGGAGTGACACTTATCAAGGAGGTTATTATTCGAGCCTGAAACTGTAGTTGGATTATTGAATATTTGAGGAACTCCTAACTTTATGTCTATTTCAGGTTGCAACTAAGACCAACAGTTTAGCTGGGGATGGTACAACTACTGCAATTGTTTTGGCTCGTGAGATGGTCAAAGCTGGTATGCTAGCCGTTGCTTTTGGGGCTAACCCTGTTTCGATGAAGAAAGGAATGGAGCAGACAGTAAGAGAGCTGATCAAAATTTTGAAGAAGAAAAGCTATCCCATTAGAGGAAATGATGATATTAAAGGTAACTTGCTTTGTTCTTCATATTTATTCAACTTAGAAAATTCCTCTATTCACTTTAAAAAATTAAAGGTTTTGATATCTCTCCCTCTCTCTTCTTACTATTTGCAGCTGTAGCTTCAATATCAGCTGGAAATGATGAGTTCATTGGCAGTTTGATTGCTGAGGCAATTAAGAAGATTGGTCCCGATGGCGTCATATGTATTGAGTCTTCCTCATCAGCTGAAACCTCAGTCATGGTTGAAGAAGGAATGAAGGTAATATCTGCTCTTCAATGTGTACTCTCTGACTTCGAATTAAAGAATTGTAATTAATCATACTGTATCGAACAGTAAGCTATCAGGTTGGTTAAAAATGATGCCTCAACTTTTCCAAGCCTTTCAGGTTTGAAGCAAATTTCAAAGCTCAAGCATAGTGCCATAAGAACCTTATTTGCCTGATTATAGTTCTACTAAGAAATTGAATTAACTTCTAGTTATCCATTTATATTCTTTAGCTAATTTCATCATTTCATTTGTAAAGATACTTTTTCTTCCATTTGTTTTCATTATTTTCTTGATTTGTATTCAGGCATTCTTTTCCTACAGATTGACAAGGGGTACATGTCACCACATTTCATCAACAATCCCAACAAATCTATAGTAGAGTTTGAAAATGCCAAAGTTCTGGTAACCGATCAAAAGATATCTTCTGTCAAAGAAATTGTTCCTTTGCTAGAGAAGGCCACACAGCTGAGTGTGCCACTGCTGATTTTTGCTGAGGATATTTCAAGCCAAGTGCTAGAAACACTAGTCATTAACAAGATGCAAGGAATGCTTAATGTTGCTGTTGTGAAATGTCCAGGATTTGGAGAAGGAAAGAAAGCTGTATTGCAAGACATTGCCCTGTTGACAGGTGAACCAAATACTTCATTCTGTTTTGAAATAGGTTAATAAATGTATCCAAACCCAAAAAAAAGTGTCGAAATGGAATTAGTGTATAGAGTGGTCTGGCTTTCTGGCAGCCACCAAGAGAGGGAGAGAGAGAGAGAGAGAGACTGAGGGATTTTTTATCATGTGAAGCTTGTAAACTCTTGATATTATGTGAACTTTCCCTGTGAGGGAACATTAGTTTTAACTCATCGTGAGGATAGATTTGAAGCCTGGTGATATTATCCACAGTGCATGTACACACAATTTCTTGTAATGCTTCAGCACAAAAACATTGGTTTTTACAGTAGCCAAATCAGTATTTTCTGTAATGTACAGTTGCTCTAGCAATGCTCACAGAAGAGGTTTGACCATTAATAGTTTTTGTATGCTATATGGGCTTCTCCAAGACATAGTGTTGCAAGTGCCAAGTATCTGCGAAGATCTCCTTTACCATCACATCTAACTGACATTATATTGCAATTAGGTGCTGATTTTCTTTCTGGAGACTTAGGCCTGAATCTTGAAGGTGCAACCTCAGATCAGCTTGGTATTGCTCGGAAAATAACAATAACAAGCAATTCTACGACCATCGTGGCTGACCCCTCCACAAAAGCTGAAATACAAGCCAGAATAATGCAGATAAAGAAGGATCTTGCAGAAACAGATAGTAAATATTTGTCAGAGAAGCTTTCACAAAGAATAGCAAAACTCTCTGGTGGTGTGGCCATATTGAAGGTCTGTATAGATTAAGGCGTAATTTTTCGGATCAAACATCCCTATACAACCATTTACAACATGTTTGAACCTTATCCTGCTTGTTATATCTGTCATAATAAAAGATATATTCAAGTTTATGGTCAGATCACTGCAAAATTAGAAGTGAATAAATTTTAAATGTATAATTGACTTTTTAAGCTGTTAAAATGGTTCATATTATTAGGAATGACTGCCCATTATAATCAAATAAGAATAACTCATTCAGACTGTAGCTGTTGCATTTTGCTGGTAGATGTGTTTGCTCTGGGATGATGACACTAAATGTTAACCTGTGAGCTGGCATACTGATTAAATTGTGGTTAAAATCTGATCCAATGGAAATTGATTATCCTTCATATCCAAATGGTAAAAGATTTTAGCTTTTCCTAGAGTGCCAACTTCACACTTGTTATCTTTATATTTCCAAATAAAATATTCCCTCATTTTGTAGATGTATCCTTGCACTTGTATATTTGTTTCTCTTTTAAAAAAAGATATCCTCTGATAAGATCCTTTATGGATTCAGGTAGGAGCACATACTGAAACAGAACTGGAAGACCGAAAGCTGAGAATTGAGGATGCAAAAAGTGCTACATTTGCTGCCATGGATGAAGGAATAGTGCCTGGTGGTGGTGCCACTTTTATTCATCTCTCTGAACACGTACCCTTCATAAAAGAATCGTTTCAAGATCCAGATGAGCAGATCGGTGCTGACATAATAGGAATGGTATGGCATATTGATTCCTTTTCTTTTATGCTTATTGCATTCCTCAATTCATGCTTACACATTTGTTGGGTAGTTCTCTGATTGAGAAGGGGTAAGGACTAAGGAGGGATCAAATATTGGGAGCCTCGCGTTTTACAAGTTGGAAAAAGAAACATCTATGTTCGTTGTTGTGTACAAGTCTATTTGCTCTCCGACTACTATCTTTTGCTTTAAAAAAGAATCTTACTAAGTCAGTATAGACGAGTGAATTTTGAAGAGACTTTCTGAATTTTATACTTATGAGTAACCTTTCTAGCTTCCAGAACTCAATGGTCTACAACTTATTTCAGGCACTTCTTGCGCCAGCAAAGCTAATAGCCGCAAATGCAGGAGTGGATGGAGATATAGTTGTGGAAGAAGTTAGAGGTTGTGACTGGCAAATGGGGTATAATGCCATGACTGGAAGATATGAAGATCTTCTTGCTTCTGGGGTTATTGACCCTTGCCGTGTTTCAAGGTGTGCCCTTCAGAATGCTGTCTCTGTTGCTGGTATAGTCCTAACTACTCAAGCAATAATGGTAGAGAAAACCAAGGAGCCCAAACCGCTTGTCCCTCAGATTCCTGGTATAACTCCTTAAAAGGATAAAAGATAAACCCTGGTTGAAGCACCTTGACAAGGAGGGTCAAATTCATGATGTTGTCATAGTTAAAGGCAAGCTCTACTCTGCCGTTTTGAATTGGCTGAGACATTGGAAAGAGTTGAGAATTTTGGTCCATGCTGATACTACTGATTGTGTCATTGTAGATAAAATTATATCCAAGCACAAGCATTTTCTATTGTTGATTCTTGGTAGGGAAATATAGATATCCTCGAGTATATGGGAACTGGTTTGATCCCAGCAGCACAGAGCCTTCTTGTTTTAGTGGTACTTGGTCCCGCAGGAGGAGGAGCATCATTTTCAGGTTTCTATAAGTAGTCGGTCCAGTAGATTTCGGGTACCAAATGTTTAAGAACAAAAAGTAAGGAAAAAACAGCTGCATATTGCTGACAGGTTTCAGATGAATGGTATGAAAATCAAAATCCCATATTAATAAGATTGCTAAATACGTAGCTGTTTTACTTTGTAAACCCCGACTCTGCCCCCCTCTTTCTTTAAAATCATTTTTGTTCTATTTCTATTCCGTTTCATTTTGCATGTATTTGAGTTCATTCTGGACTTCATGGTGTGTAGCAGTAGTTTCATAGCTCACACTGATTGAAGTTTTCGATTGTGAGCTGGGAGAATGCTTATGTTTAGCAAAGCTAAGAAGAGTTTTAACATTTAAATCGAAGTTATTTCTACAAAAGATTTGGCACTGGAGTCTATATTGTAATGCAAAATGAACTTGGAAGCAGGTTCCAAATAAGACCATCTCCAACCCTAACACCAAATTTCACACCAAAATGGTGTAACACCAAATTTGCTCCAACCATTACACTATATTTTACACTAAAAAAGAATATTCATGTTCATAGTCTTCTCTCTCTTCTATATTATATTATTATCTTCTATTTAAATTTTATTTTTTATTTCTTTCAAACAAATTCTATCTTTTTTCTTTTTTCCTTTTTCCATATTCATCACATATAATTCACATTCACCACTTATATAATCATTTATTACAAAATTATTTTAAAGAATAAATAAATTAAAAGTGAAATCATTGATAAAAGATAATTAAATAAATATTACATCATAGTCAAATTTAATTTAAGTACCACATAAATATTCAACTTTCGCCTCTATTCTCCCATAAATGCTCGATTAATGCATTACGAAGTACGAAATGCGCATCTTTATCCTTAATATTTTTGTGTCGAGTTAAATAATGGTTATATTTTTTTTTTATACAATTATAATAATAATAAAATTAACTTATAATTTTATATAGATATAATATATACAAAAATTAATATATCAAAAAATAGGATATAAAATTAAAATTATTAATATAAAATTAATTATATACACAATATATGATAAATTAAAAGTCAAAAAAATAAAAAAAATGAATAAAATAATATTAAACCAAATTTGGTGTTGATAAATAGTGTCACATCAAATTTGATGCAACACTATTCACGCTCTATAATAGTGCAAGATTTGGTGTTGGATTGGAGCAAAAAAACACTAAATTTTGCACCAAATTCAAATTTAGTGCAAAAAATAGTGTTGGATCGGAGATGCCCTAATAGTTCTGTTTGTAGATATTCTTGTTGCAGGCCCTCCATTTAATAGTCATGGTTTCACCAACTTTTCAAATACATCAAAGAACATCTGGATTCATTTAGTTTTACGAAATAGGATGTAGTGAGATGGATGAGATCTTCGTACCTTTAACTATAGGTTTCGAGTTGGACTCTTAGGAATAGAGAAAAATTTCTAGTTGGGAACGTTGTTCCCCTAAGTGGATCAAACGCAACATGAATCTTAATTAGTCAGGCCAGTAAATTTCAGGTACTAGATGGGTTACTTGGAATAGTACAAATTGATGAATTTGTCACAAGTGAAAATTTGAGCTCTTCAGTTGCTCAAACAGAAATGTCACCCTAGGGCTAAATACTTACACAAAAATAAGCAAATAATTTACAGTCAATTCTCTAATGATTAATTATTTACAAGTTAATATGCCGTATTAATAAATCTTAGGAATTCGACTTCATTCTAAGTAGTAGATTTTATTGAAAAATTAATATTTTAGAATAATCTAACAAAATCCCTTCTAATTTTTAAACATTATATTAGAATTTTAAATGGATTTATTATGCAATAGAAGAATGTTTATTCTTCCATTCAAATTATAAATCGTCACAAAATATCATTTCCTCATGTAAAAGTAGGGTGTGACAATTGACATGGATTAGGTGTTTGGCAAGTTCTTAAGTATTTACCTATTAGCAGATCAAGGAGTCTATAACCCTATATACCTATTACATAATGACATCTTTATTAAATCTATGAAAATAATGAGATTGCTATACATCATTTTTGTTCCATTTTGTGTCTTGCTTAAAGTAATAGTATACAATAAACAAATTCCCACATAAATTATGTTAAACAGAACAATGTAGAGTTTAATACTGAAAATCATGCATTGCATTAGTTGTGTAGCTGAAAATCGACATTATTATTAATTATTCAATGTTGAGTATTCAAGTTTTGATGATTAACAAAGTGTGACTAACTGCTCAAAGAAACCAGGTCCTCCTCGATATAGCTGCTGAACTGTTGTGAAGAACTAGCTCCTCGAGTTAAAGAATTAACTCCTCATGATTGATACTTGTACTTATGTACGAGATATAACTTTATTTCAAAGTTACCCATGCTCGAGTTTGGTGGAAGATGGATGCTATAAGTGATCAGGGTCGTTGCTCAAGAAGATACGTATATTTCGGTCAAAGACAAAAGCCCCAAAGCTTGTGGAATCCTTGGAACAATAGGAGTCATGTTTACTTGTGTTGACTACTTGCTTTGTACTTTTCCGAGTCAGTCTAGTGAATGTGTTTTACGAAGTTGAGTTGTAAACTTGTAATCAAATGACATAAACAATTAGTGAGTTGGAGTAAATATTTTGCTTTACAAGTTAGAGTAACTTGTGAATCAAATAGGAGTAATAGAGAGTATTAAATTACAATCTTATAATTGATACATTTTGGCTCATTGTTCTAGTGGAGTTGGAATTGAAAATCCTACGTGGTAGGTCGTGGTTTTTGCACCTTTTGAGCCGAGTAATTTTCCACGTAAAAATCGTTGTGTTCATTTTTTTGCTTATTTTCCGTACGCTTAAGAAACACGCTAAAAAACCAAGTTCTTTAGCAATTCATACAGACACTCAAACTACCATTCAAACATTATAATCATGAGTTGTAGTTTTCAAAATAAATTTAATCTTAAGGTAAAATGGCATTAACAATTAAATAATGAGAAAATCAACTTATGCCATAATGTGACACTTTGTGTTATTTTCAAAACAATAAGCATGGCTGTAGTGGGAACTACAGAAAAAAAGGATTAATAAAGAAAAAGGGAAATGGAAATGATGCAAGCTTAATGTCAAAGTTAAGTATGTCTTCCACAAATGGATTTTATGAAACCAAAACTTCTAAAATACGCAGAGATATGTTGCATCCCACTTCCTATGCATTTTACAATATATTTATTTCCTTTGAATTTATTACATCATATCCTTGTAATTGTTAGCTATGTGCCCCCTTTTCTTTTCTTAATCAAAAGTAAAGGATGATAATCACACTTGCGTTCTTAATTTATAAGATTTGAAACTAGTAAACCAAAAAAGGATGTGGTGCTGCAGTGGATGAGACTCAAGAGCGGAGCTAGAGCTTCGATAACGGATACGGTCGAATCTATTAGATTTAGTGCAAACTTTGTATTTGTCTTAAGAAATTCTTTAAACAAGTATAAATTCTTATTTTAGAACTCAGTAACATAAAAAGGTTAGAACCCCGAACCCAGTACCTTTAAATCCTGGCTCCGCCTCTGATGAGACTACACTTCCCTTAACCAGAGGTCTCGGGTTCGAGCTCTAGGTATGCAAAAATCCTTAGTAGGGAGCGCTTCCTCCCGAATGGGGCCCTACGCGAGCGTATCTAGATATAGTCATGCGGATACCGGACACCAGGTGGGCAACAAAAAAAAGAAATATTTGAAAGTAGAACTTAAGTATCCAATTCCGTGGATGTTAATGTAATGGCTTTTATTTAGTTATCACTACACACCTCCCTTTTTGCTTTTGTGTGAAAATTATTAATAAATAAACAGAATTTTCTTTAAGCTAAAAATGCGTATGGGTTCGAGCCGTGGAATCAATCACTGATACTTGCATCAGGGTAAGATGTCTACATCATAACCCTTGGGGTGCATCCCTTCTCCGGATCCTACGTGAACACGAGATACTTAATGTATCAGACTGCCCTTTATTCTAGCAACATAATAAAATTAGTTCCCCTTATAACACAAGTTCGTAAAAATATAATTTCACTAAATATATCTTACTAATAATAGGATCAACGACATGCAATTTATGAAAGTTGTGTGTTTTCCCCATAACGTTCAAATTAGTGTATATAACAAGAAATTCGTGTATACCATTAGTATTGTATTATAGCTTCAAGTAGAATTTACTTAATCAATCAATTATATGAAAAGAATAGATCCATTTGTGGCTTTTTAGCACATGGTTTAATCAACGTTTTCTACAAATATATGTTAAATATACAGTTAATCGTTAATCATAGTACTCTGGATTATGAAATTATAACTACCATTATGTTGTCAGATTGATTAGATAATAATGTAGGCAAATATATAATGAAAGCCACCTTTAATAGTTATAACAGCTTACTCGTCAAATAGATTATTTGATTAGTTATCTAACTGTTAAATATCACATTCACGTCTCATTACCATTTATTTTAAACCCCCCCCCCACCCCCATCCCCCCAAAAAAAGATGCGCCTGACAATTACGCAATTCAACATATCTAAGAGTCCGTCTGGACATAATTTTTTTTTCCTTTTTTTCAAAATAATATCACTTTTTTTTCGAAATCAGCGTTTGTCCATAAAATTTCGAATTTTCACTTGAAAACGCATTTTGAAACTTTTCGAAATTTTGAAAAACTTCAAAAAACTATTTTTCAAAATTTTCACTCAAATCACTCTCAAAACTTCGGAAACAATCCAAAATGAATTTTATGTCCAACACAACTCTAAATTTAAAATACCATTTTCACTTGAATTTTTTTTCCCACTATCTTTTGAAATTTTATAATTCTTATGTCCAAACGCCTACTAAGGACCCGTTTGGCCATGAGTTTTGCCAAAATAAATTTGAGATTTATTTGGCAAACTCACGTTTGGCCGTAAATTTGCCCACATTTTGGCAAAATCCCAAATCTAAAATTTTAAATCCCAAAATCACCCCAATTGCTGATTTTGGGTCAAAATCCTAAAACTTGGGAATTTTATACATGTTTTTTCAAAATAAAGTTGGGAAATATGTTTTGAATTCGTATGTCCAAACATATTTCCATATTCAAACCAAACTTCATCCAAATCAAATTTTCCAAAACAAATTTGGGAATCTATGGCCAAACGCTAGCAAAGTAAATGACGCTGAAGAAAAAGAAAAAGAAAATGTCAAAAATACTTGATTTTACTAGAACAATTAGTATACTTGTGTCAATTTAATTCCAACACCATGATAGAATAAATTATTTAAATTCAAATTATTATTCGAAAAGAATCACAAATTTTAATTTTGGAAAATATTTATGTGCATTCGGTTCATGCACCAAAGTAATAAGTAAATGATATAGAAGGTGTTTGGCTAAGCTTATAAGCTGGTCAAATTAGTTTATAAACACTTTTTAGCTTATTTACGCGTTTGGAAACACTAAGTGCTTATAAGCTAAAATCAGTAGTCATAAGTCATAAGCTGGTCACCCCCAACTTATGGCTATAAGCACTTTTAGTTTGACCAACACTTTTACTAATTTATCCTTAATAATATTTTCTAATTCACAAAATATTTTTTCCAAAATAAATTTCTTGACTTTCTCTCCATTCCATATTTCGTGTTACTTGTTTTCTTTACAAAGATTTTTTTTAATTTATAATCTTTTGAAAAGGGTATTTTAGACATTTTAACAACAACACTTTTTTATCAGCACATCCACTGCTTATTATCAGTTTCAGCACTTCTATCCAAAAACATAAAAGCTTATTTTAAAAATCAGTTTTAACACTTAAAAAAACTTTTCAGCACTTCAAGCTTATCAACTATTTACAATAAGCTAATCCAAACGGGCTCATAGTATATTTTTCACACAATTTATTACTTAATTATAATTAATTGATATGTATTCTTATTTTAAATTAATATTTAACTATGATAAATCAACATGACTTGATATATAGTACTCTGGATTTCCTGTTCCTTTGTGTCTTTTGCACAAGATTTATCGATTAACCATAATCAATTACTATGCATTCTTATATTATTTTATTATCAACTATGACATTTAACATGATTTAATACATACATCGCTTTTAGTTTTTTTTTTCTCATGTAGTTATTTCTCTTTATCATGATATTTCATTAAAAAAAATTCCCATTAAAATTATTAAAGATTGCTACTTCCAGATATTGGAATGTAAAAAAATGTAATGGAATGTAGTAAGAAAAAAAAAATTAATATATATAAAAAGGAAACATCTTAATGGGCGTTTGACATAAGAATTGTAAAATTCCAAAATATGGTGAAAACTTTTTTCAAGTCAAAATGGTATTTAAAATTTTTCCGTTTGGACATAAACTTTTTTGCTTTTTTCCAATTTTTCTTTTTTAAAACAATGTTTGGTTATCAATATTTGACCAAATTTTCTAATTTCACTTGAAAATACATTTTCAAATTTGAAAAACTGGTTCTTACAAGTTTTTCAATTGAAAATGCATTTTCACTAGTTTTTAATTTTACAAATTTACCATATTCTTTTAAAAGTTAAACAATAGCATGTTAAACAATAGCATTTTCACTTGAAAATGCATGCCCGTTTGCATCTTCTGTGTAGTGAAGTAAAGTAGAATATGATAACAGTTAAACAATAGCATGTTTGATTGTTTATTTCAAGTAGGATAATTAAAATAGGGCGGTTTTGATATTTTTTACAAGTTATGGGATATAAATCATACTTCATAGTTTTGCAAAAAAAAACATCCAAATATGTTGCAAAAATTATAACCAAACATAACTTCATCTTCAATTCAAATTTTAGTGAAACTACAAATTTAAAAATTTATTTTGAAATTCATGTCCAAACGCCTACTTAGTGGGCATATAAGAATTGTAGAATTCCAAAAAAAAAAAAATGAAGAAAAAATTTAAGTAAAAATGGTATTTGAAAACTAGAGTTGTGTTTGGACATGAATATAATTTTGGGTTTTTGAAGTTATGTGAGTGAAAATTTTGATAACAGCTTTTTGGAGTTTTTAAAATTTGCGAAATTTTTTAAAATGCATCTTCAAGTGAAAACTGTAAAATTTATGACCAAACGCTGATTTCGAAAAAAAAAAAATCTTTTCGGAAAAAAGAGAAATATTTCTTATGTCCAAACGGGCTCTTAGAGTTGTGTTTGGACATCAATATAATTTTAGGTTGTTTTTGAAGTTTAGTTGAGTGAAAATTTTGAAAAATAATTTTTTTAAAATTTTCAAAATGCATCTTCAAGTGAAAATTGAAAATTTCATGAACAAACGTTGATCTCGAAAAAAGTAAATTTATTTTAAAAAAAAGGAAAAAATTTCTTATGTCCAAACGGGCTCTTAGTATTTAGAAATTGTCTAAATTTTAGCTTAATAATAAATCAATCTATATTCAATTCATTTAAGAAAATGGTAGATCTTATGTAAGTATTGGTGTCCTAAAACAAAAACAAAATAAGGAAGAGAAAGAAAAATAAAAGAAAAAAGGCAACAGAACGAAGATCGTGCAGAGCTGGGTTTTTTCTTTCTCCTAGTGCTTCTCCTCCTCTTATTGCGTCAATTTCTATCAAACATAGAAAGGAAGGGGAAAAAAAAAACAGAAAAGAAATTGACTTGAAAAAGGCAAACAAGAAGAGGGTCCTTCTTTTCTTTGTCTTAATATAACCACCAAAGCCAGCAAACTAGTCTCCACTATAATTACTGTCTCTCTTAAACCCCTATGAACTTTTTTCAAGACTTAGAAATCTTTTTTTTTGGTTAAATAAGTACCTCACATTACTACTACTCGATTACCCTTTTTTTATGTTGTTTATAGAGTATACCCAGATCTGAATTTGTAAGTTCTTGAATCTTGTTCACCATTTTCAGCTACACTATGGTCTCTTGCTAACTCAAATTCCCTTTGATTCTGGTAAATTTTTCTCTTTTTATTGTCTTTTTGTTGTCCCTTTCAATTTTTGTAGTACTTGAGTAGGTGTAAGTTTTCTTTTTTGTGGTCAAAATTGTTAGTGTGATTTCATGCTTATGATCAGAATTAAGTTGACAATTACAGACAATTAGCTTAAAGTTGGTGCATTTGTGTAAAATTGTTTGCTTCCATTTTTTTTTATAGCTTTGATAGTCTCTAGCTATATCCCTTTTAACGCTGGTACTTATTCTCTTGTTTTCTTGGTTACTTGTTGGACCATTTCAGTTTTTAAAGTTTTAGGTTTCGTTTTATACTCAAGTTGATGTATTTTCTTGAAGATTCGTGCATTTAATTTTCTCTTTGTAGAAATAAGTTGAGCATTATAGACATTTTAGCAGTGTATGTTGCATTGGAGGAGAAATGCTGATGTTGGGAAGAATTAGTGTTTTTTTTTGTTGCTAACTCCAACGGGGTTCTAGAACTAATTGGTAGTTTGTTTAGTTCGAATCTGGAGTTTCGGGGTGAGAATTTACGAAATCTTCTGTCTTGTATGCAGTAAAAGGAGCTATACTCGGGGTGAGGGTTTCCTTTGGGTGCTCACAATGGCTAAATCAAGGCAGCAGTTTCAAGCAGAAGACGTGTTGTCAACATCGGCAACTGCAGTGCGCTCAAGAGAATGGGAAGGACCAGCTAGGTGGATGGAGTACTTGGGTCCTGATATTTCTCCAACAATAGATCAGAAGGCTTCTAGAAATGGTAGCTCTGATGGTACTGCCCATAGCTCAGGCGGGTCGACTAATAAAGGCTTGAACATGCAATGGGTAAACCAACTTACTCAAGTAGCTGAAGGGCTGATGGCAAAAATGTATAGGTTTAATCAAATATTAGATTACCCCGATGTCAGTGGACATGGATTCTCTGAAGCGTTTTGGAAGTCTGGTGTTTTTCCAAATCATCCAAAAATCTGTATTTTACTATCAAAGAAGTTTCCGGAGCACCACAGCAAGTTACAGCTCGAAAGAGTAAGAAAATATGGCCGTCCTTTTATAGACCGTAGTTTTGTTATTCCTGATGGGAAGTATATTCTTTTGTTTGTGTGATTTATACTGCTAATGCTGATATAGATTGATAAGTTTGCTTTGGATGCTATGAATGACGGCGCTGAAGTCCATTTGCAAAGCTTGGAACCATGGATACAAGTAAGTTAGCTCTGCTTTATTTTCTTCTTCTTTCTTTGCGCTCCATATTCCAGTGCTTTCAGTATAGCTGCATAATTCGATGATATTGAAAGTCTGAAACTACCAAAAAGCTTCAAAGTATTTCTAAAGCATCAATTTTTTTTGGGTAGGACTGAAATGTAAGGCACATATTGAGTTAAATGCCCATATCTTGTCAAGAATTTCCTTCATCAAAAACTTGTCAAGAAACTAACTAGAACCACCAGGGAATATTGGCAACCTAGAGCAGATGAGAATTGAGAAGTAAAGCAAGCATGACAAACTAAGCTTTAAAGCAAGAAAAAGTTGAGGCTGTATATGCCTTCCTAGACATTGGGATTCACTGTATATTGTTACTATCTGATAGGACAAGTTAAGAACGACATATAACTTTGGCTATATAGAAAGGACAATTATCGATATATTTTAGCCCAGTTATTTTTCCCCTGAAGGCCGAGTAGTAAGATGGTGTCAGTAATGTTAGGAACTTTCTACAAATAGTTTTTGAGAAGTGTTAAGAGATTCTATTTGTTTTTAAGAAGTATTGTTTGGACTTGGAAAAGAGCCATTAGTAACTGACGTTTCTTAGGAGAAAAGAGCGATTTCAACAGAATTACTTTTCCAGTGTACCAGTTCAAAGAAAGAAAAATAATCACTTATCCAGTGGATAACCGACTTACCAGCCCCTGTTTGTCTTGCATAATTCATAATAAGTTTATAAGTGATGCATGCACAAAATATAATAGGGTAAAAAGGGAGTGGGAGAGGTATATTGGTGCGTCAGTTTGATAGTAGGCTGGACTGCAACATCAATTATGAAGCGAAAAGAGTGTGGGAAATCAAATACAGGAAAAGATATGTTAAGGGTCGAAATTTTTTATCCAGTCTTGGAATCTGGTGCAGAATTTGTCCAGGACATCACCTGTTGGGTGTTTTCTCTATCATAGTTTTGATACTTATTTGTGGAAAAAAGGATTATTTGTTATCAGAAGTTGATATAGAGAGTATGTGCACTTAATTCAAACTTTCTTGTCTTGATCAGCTGCTTCTTGACCTGATGGCGTTTCGAGAACATGCCTTGCGTCTTATATTGGATCTAAGCAGTACAGTGATTACCTTGTTGGTGAGTGATGATATCAACTTTTTACCTCCAACTAAAGATTTTCTTAATACAATCTTTGGTCTTTGATTCAGCACACGAGAGCAACTTTATAGCTTAACTTACTCTTTTTTAATAGAAAAAAGGAATGCTATAGCCGGAATGGTTTCTGTCTTGACTAAAAGGGTAATGCTAAATGTTTTCTTATAACAATATTGTATGTGATATTTTACATGCTTTTTTGCTGCAGCCGCACCAGAACTCTCTCATACTGCATGCATTTATGGACCTTTTTTGTGCTTTTGTTCGTGTAAATATATTTTCAGAAAAGGCAAGTATACGAACAATTCTCTGTTCATTATTTTCTGCTCTGTATATGGTTGACTGGAACTTTTATGCAGTGTTATTTATAGTGTTTTAATGCCTTTGTAAACTGTGCTTCTCTTTTCTTCCACGACAGATACCAAGGAAAATGATGCTGCAAACATACAATTTGCTTCATGCCATGGCAAGAAATGACAGAGACTGCGATTTTTATCACAGGTCAGATTTCTTATGGGAGCTTGTTCTCATTTCTCTTAGATATTTTCGGGTAAGGGGGGATAGGGGGCGAGGAGAGAGGAGTGGCTCTTTGGCTTTAGAGGTTGGCGTCAGAGGGCTCCTAGAAATTTTGCGCCCCTTGAGAAAGCACGACCAGATATTGGAGTGCAATGTAATCTAGAAGCTTAACATGATGCCAGGTTTATGACAGAGGGCGGATCAAGGAGAAGCACTGGCAAGCTTTGGAATAAGCGGTGCATATGGCACCTTAGACGAATCTCACATCGGAATGGGAGAGCCGGAGAGGAAAATGAATTACTATATAAGACATATCACAAGTTCACATGGTACATGTGCTTTTAAACTCCATGTGGCGTAGTTCAAGTTCAAGGGACAAATATGTGAGGTCTGTTGGGCCAAAGCGGTCTGAACGCGCCATAGCTCACGTGTGACAAATATAGTATCAGAGTCGGACTCTTGCAATACAATGGTCGGATAATCTTCAAACAAGGACACTGAGTCCTTAAGGAGGGGTTTATCATGTACGTGACGACCATGCAAATACAAAAGGGAGGGCTTATGAGGGAAGCTCAAGGAGAAGACTGACAAACCTTTAGGCTGGTAAGTTTCCGAAGAAAGGGTGCACATGAAAGGGAGAGAAAAGTAGTACTATATGAGGCAAAACTCAAGTTCACATGGTACGCGCATTTTTGGACTTGTGTGACATGCCCATGGAACAAATTTGTGAGGTTTGCTGGGACAAAGTGGATACGTACCATATGAACCGGAATACACTAGTTCCCATTACTTGTCCGGGAACTAGTTGTATATCTGCCACTGATTTGGGAAAGACCCACTTGATATTAAACAGAGAGGGTGGAAGAGCGTCATGCAATCTAAAGATAAAGGTGCTTAGGGTTAAGAAACTCGAGGATCTTTTTCATTGGCTATGGAGGTACAATCAGGAACACAATGTTTGTGTGCAGTAAGTCTTTATCATATCTGAATTTGGTCCATGGAAACTCAGAAAATTTATGGTAGAGTTCCGGACATTTTAACCAGAGATGGTCGGCATATTAGATTCGGTAGGATGCAGGGATAACAATTTTTAGTCTTATCAGTTTGCCTAAGATACACAGAGCCCAATGTCGATAACAACAACTGGAATATCAAGTTCAGAAGGAAGTTGGTGGATTGGGATAGTTTAATCCTGCTGATTAGCAAATTGGAGGAGAAGGAATGGGTGGGAGATGGGGCTGACACAGAGATGGAATTGAAAGCAGTTAGGAATATATACAGGGACAGATGGCTATGGAACGCTCTCTGAGATAACAATAATGTTACATTCTTACTTTATGGCAAATGTGACGGAATACCAGAGTTTCTTCAAGAGTTGCATTTTCGGGTGGATTGCGGATCGTGAAACATTCCTAACTGTAATTTGATGAAAGAAGTTTTCTTTATTGTAACATATGCTATGTTTGAAAAACAATTGGAAAATGTTAAATCATTTGTTTCGCATGACAGAGAGGCAGTGCATGTTTTAACTCTTTTTGGCTGAATGGATGATGCCTACAATTCTGAGAGAAACATTTTGTAGTTGGAAGTGGAGGAAAGCAGCAAAGCGCAAAGGATCATCAAAAAATCTTGAAATACTATTTTACAACAACCCCCCCTCCCCCCCAAAAAAAACGTCCAATGAAAAAGAAAACAAAAAGGGTCTGGATTGGCATAACTCTGTGTTTTATGGCTTAAATGGAAGGGATCAACACTAGGTTCTTTAAAGGAAGTGAAAAGGATCTACGCAGATTGACATATGCTTGTCTACATTGTATTAATGGTGTAACTTAAATGTTGTACTTGACATAGATAACCCGATAAATTTACAGTTCCCTGTAGTCAATTATGATGAGATAATTCTGTAACTTTGTATCTTCTGACCACTGTACTATGAATAAAAGTGATTCTATATAATAAAAAGAATTATAAGAAGTTCCGCTGAATTTCTTTCTTGTTTTTCTTTTCCAGGTTAATCCAGTTTGTCGATTCCTACGATCCACCCTTGAAGGGTCTGCATGAAGACCTGAATTTTGTCAGCCCTCGTATTGGAGAGGTCTTTTCTCCTGAATACATCAATCTTGTAGAGAAGTTAAATTGTTCATTTACAACGTCAAAAGGTGTTCTCGTGTCTAACTTGCGTTGCTATTGCACATTAAAATAAAAAAGAAAAAGAAAAAAGCTTTTTTTATTGGTAAGTTACTTTCTGGATATATATTCTGTACTTTAACCTATTTCAGCTAGATGTAGGTATCTAGGAAAGAAAAAAATGGGGTTTTCATTTTTTCAATAATTTGAGATTTTTTAAAACGGCTTCTTGTAGTTAACTACCCGGGGATGAAATCCAGTCAAAAATAAATTAAACAAGAAACACAAAATCTTCCCATTCCCAGTTAAAGGAAAACGAGATCAGCTCTCAGCCATTACTGCACTTCATTATTGCTATGAGTTTCGTTGTTGCAAATGGCTTTTGCATTAAATGGTGGTTACATTCTACGAGTACATTAAAGTCTCCACATTGAACTGCATATGCCTTGAGCATGAATAGTAGGCACTGCTTTATGTGAGATCTTGCTCTAAAGGTCTTTCTGTCCTTTTAGGTTTTAGAGGCTGTAGGTCCCATTATATTCTTATCAACTGATACAAGGAAGCTGAGAAATGAGGGGTTTTTAAGTCCTTTCCATCCTCGGTACCCTGATATACTCACAAATTCAGCTCATCCAATGGTAAGTATCTTCTATTACTGTTTATTCAGGCACTGGAAAATGTCGTCTCATGAATGTATGACAATCAGAGCAGAAGTTACTCTCCAGATACCTACTATTTTTATAGAAATGATCTACGGATTCCACAGTTCCACTCACATTTGTGATCCTTTTCTTATTTGCAGAGAGCCCAAGACCTAGCAAATGTTACATCTTATCGGGAGTGGGTGTTATTTGGTTATCTTGTTTGTCCTGATGAACTTCTCAGGGTCACCAGCATCGATATTGCTTCGGTACCTTCCAAAGACAATTGTTTTATATTATGTGTGTAGCTGTTGAAGCTCAGAGTGCTGGTATAACATGATAAAGAAAGAGGGCATTTTTTCTAGCTAAGATACGGAAATGATGTTGTGTCTCTGGAAGAATATGACCATATTTATTAAATTAGTGATGCATTTAAATAAGGAATGGAGAACTTAAATGGTGCATTAATCTGCAGCCTAGTTGCAATATTTGGATAAACCCTATCACATATTTACTGGCCACTACTTAGGATCATCTGGTATATATATTTTTTGCAGTGTTATGTCTTACATCCCCTTACCTTACTTGCATATGTTCAACTAGCTTTCTGCTTTTGACCAGTGTGGTCTTGACATTTTGAAGTCGGTTGCATGTTACCCATAATTAAACGTAGATAGTATTTTCTTAACCTTTATTCTGTTTTATTCCTTGCAGATTGTACTCAAGGAAAATCTAGTCCTTCCTTTGTTCAGGGATGAGGTGGGTTATTCGCATAGTTGCAGGTTATCTATGACAGTAGTGTAAGCATGCTTTCATCTTGACTGGTGTAACATAATTGTATTTTCAATGCACAGTATATATTGTTGCATGAGGATTATCAGTTATATGTCTTACCACGAATACTGGAGTCAAAGAAGATGGCAAAATCTGGACGGACGAAACAAAAAGAAGCAGATCTAGAGTATAGTGTAGCCAAGCAGGTTGAGAAGATGATAAGGTACTGACTTGAGATTGGACGCTAAAAATGATAGGTTTCTCTTCTGCTTTTTAGTTGTTAAATTATTATTGTATAATATTGCTTAAATACTGAATATGACTGCACTGTGTAAGCCAGCGGCATAACTTTGATTATCCGGGATAAGCAAAACAGTGGAATAGGTATGTGAAAAAGCAAGGACAAGCGATTTTGTAGTGAACTTAAGGGAAGGATAGCCTAGCGGAAGGGTCTTCTACTTCCGACATGAGATTACTGGTTCGAGTTACCAAGGGAGCAAAGTAGAAAAATCCACTGTTGGGGTTCTTCATAGTGGAGTTTTGGGGTGGGGTGGGGGTGAGGTGAGGTTTACCATATAAAAAAGTGATCTTATAGGAAAAGAAATGCTTTAACAATAACTTCCTATGATGTCAAGCGAGTCGTGATTGGGAGAGATCCATGACGCAATTTGAAATTGAACCATTATCAAAAAAAAATATGGACAAAAAAGTTAGTAACTAATGCTGAGTAAATCTCTCCATGGCACTGAAAATTGTAAGCGCGTTTGGAGTTTGAAAAGCTTTCCGCTAGTCACTCTTTTATTTGGCTAGTCAATTGTGATATAGCGATAAATAATCCCTAATAGGAAGACCACCTTAAAGTGAGGTTCTATGGTACTTTCAACATGTACTTTTACTGGCAGAGCTCTAAGCTATTCAAGCTTTCCACTTGCATGGCTACGGGGATGAGAAAGTAGATGTTGCTGCATCTCCAAGACTGCAATTATTCTAAAATTAAGTTCAAGGGGATTTTGAAATGGAAACTAAGCTGAGTTATACACTTACAGAAGGCTATCATACTTCAGACATTTTGGCAAGACCTTTTAGTTTCTCTTCCTGCACGAACCACTCCGCTATACAAATCGTACATTACACAATCAACTCCTCTTTATATATTTGCTTTGGTAATTGTAGGGCTTGGGACCTAAAACCACACCAAGAAATAAGGCGAGAATGCACACTAAAGAATCATGTATAATGAAGACACCAAATGAAAATCACTGTCATCCTTCTTATTTAAAAAAGGCCTAATGCACTTGGTTTCATGGATGACTGGTTATATCTACTTTGATATCCAATTTTACTTTTCTTTATGCCTGTCTAAAGTATTTTGTGCACCTCGGTTGTCATTGATAACTCTGTAGTCATCTAACTCTTTTCGTTTCACTTCCCTTCTTAATTTGGGGATTAACCTAAAATTTAGGTCAATTACTGCCTTTATATATTAACAGATTGTTGCTTGTTTCCTTCATGTTTTTTGAGGCAGAGCCATTGAATTTTACTCAGTGACTTCTTTAATGATTGTAGTGAAGTGCATGACCAAGCATTATTTTCATGTGATGCCATACACCGTGAGAGAAGGATATTCTTAAAACAGGAAATCGGAAGAATGGTACTTTTTTTCACTGACCAGCCCAGTTTGTTGGCACCTAATATCCAGGTATGTTGTGCCATAAATTTCACACTAATCTTCGTGTTTCAGATTCAGCTTGTTTCCAGGGGCCTTGCCTTTGCCTGTCCATCCATCCACCACCCTAACCCTGTTCATTTACCAGCCTTGCTTTTCCTTATTCAGGGCCATATTCGAGATCACTTGCCACCAGACATTCTCCATCTTCTACACAGTTTACTAAGATGGAACCTTACTTTGTACCTGGCTCATTTTGTTGGTGCATTAATTATTTAGGTCATGCATATAGGTTGTTATATATTTGTGCTTGTATCTTCGGCTTATATCATATGCATGTCTTGTAATGAAAATTTTAGTTTATGAGTAAATCACTGCTTCTGTATCCCTTGGTCTGTGCTTGAATGACATAATTGTATTATTTGCACAATTCTAGATGTGTTTATGTAGTCAAATATATTACTCTCCACATTCATTTTTGAATGCTTCCGCAGATGGTATTTTCGGCCTTGGCCTTCTCTCAAAGTGAGGTGCTATGGTATTTCCAACATGTAGGAATAGCATCATCAAAGTCAAGAGCAGCTAGAATGGTTCCAGTAGAAATAGTAAGAGATCTGCATGTTGTCTTTTTGTTCATAAAACTGATATGTTATTATGCATGTCTTCTTTTACTGATTGCTCTTGTGGGTGTTTGATTAGATTTTTTTTATGTTGGTGCAGGATCCAAGTGATCCAACCATTGGCTTCTTGTTGGATGGCATGGATCACCTTTGCTGCCTAGTGCGCAAGTATATTGCAGGTTAGACTTAATTTTTAAAAAAAAATTATATAATCATACTGCAATGACATAGATCAATTACTTGAGGTGTCATAATCTCTTGGCTTTTCAATGAAAGCAGACGACTGATATTGTTTGGATTGGGCTCTATATTAACTGAAAATAATGCAGCAAAATTCTCCCTGCTATAGTTTTAAAAATACTGAGAAATGAAATGATGAACTTCATTTACCTTTTTGTTTTCTTTGATAACCGTGGTGTCCAGGCCTGCTTGCGCACGCCTCGACTAATTCCGCCGGGGACCTGCATCCTCTTAGCTTTTATTCGTTGATTTTGCTAGAACATTGTCCATTAATTTCTTCCTGGTAATTAAACTGCAAATCCTCTTATTGCTTCTTCAGCTATTAGAGGATATGCTCTATCATATCTATCATCCTGTGCTGGTAGAATCCGATTTTTGTTGGGTACGCCAGGCATGGTGGCTCTTGACCTGGATGCAACTTTGAAAGGACTTTTCCAGAAGATAGTTCAGTATCTTGAGAATATACCCAAGCCACAGGGTGAAAATATTTCTGCCATCACATGCGATTTATCGGTAAGCAGCTCATCAGATTTGAATTTTTTCCATTCAGTCTTCTGTTTGATTGTTCTATGACAGCTAGTTTGTAGTTCAATATTTCAGTTCTGAAGAACTATCTATCACAACTTCAATAGTTTTGACTTCAGATGGAAGCCATGTTCTGAATAATCCTTTGTCAAAAAAGAGAAATTTCCTTTTTTTATTTGATTCAGTTCTTAATGAGTTAAGCTAATATATACATTGTGAACATTCCTGAATAAAGCATGTGTGAGGTAATGTATGTTTCATGTTTCATTCTTACGCTCATCATTGGATTTACTCTGTTTCTGTGCCTTCTTCTGACAGCAAAGCATGTCTTTGTCTATCAGGAGTTACGCAAAGATTGGTTATCTATTTTGATGATTGTTACTTCTGCTCGTTCGTCTATAAACATCCGACATTTGGAAAAGGCTACAGTGTCTACTGGAAAGGAAGGCCTATTATCAGAAGGAAATTCTGCATACAACTGGTCCAGGTTCTTGCTTTTACCTTGAAAATTGTGACTTAAAATTAAGTTTACTGCATGATATTTTGCGATCATGAATTCACTTTTGCTTATCTCGTGACCTTAAAGTTATCTTGTCCAAATGTACATGTGGCGAGGATAGGAATTTTGCCCTTGAACTTGATTTCTGGTGTCTAGGAGAACGATGTTCCTTCTTGATGTAACATACATATTATTTGGTTTTCTCATTTCTGAAGTTACTTGACTTGTTGGAAGCTAGTTGCATTTGTCATCTTGCCTATTTAGTTAGATGGTGAATTCTGGATGCTATATTAATTTATGATATCCAAAAGCCAAAAGTACTTGGCGCTGCGGAACTAAATTTCTTTTACTTCTGAAATTGATGAGTTTTTCCTTAATTTTTCATCTACACTTATTACCAAAACTTGAAAAAAGGTGTTTCTCCTTATAAAATTGTCTGGAATCTGGGTGTAGACAGCACTTATTTCAGATGACCTATGTGCATGATTGTGCAATACATGTGTGAAATGACTTTTGTCTATGTCAGGGCAGGTGTGTTGATGAGCTGGAATACCTGTTGTCTAAACATGGGAGTCTAAAGAAGCTTTACTTCTATCATCAACACCTTACAACAGTAAGTTATGCTCTGCAAATTGCAAAAGAGATTGACGAGCTTGTGCCGTTCATCGACTCTTTTGTTCCATAATTTTAGGAGTGTTGATGAATATCTCTTGTCGACCCTTCTGCACTCTTTGACTTTGCTCTTTCTCCCTCTTTCTTCAAGCGCTTCTGAGTGCTTTGACTTAAACATATATTCTTTCTGACTTTATCAATTAAAAAAGAGTTATTTCATGCGTAAGTTCTTGCCATTCCGATATTGTATTTTTATTTTGAGTTTCAACTGTATTACAGGTTTTCCGTAATACCATGTTTGGTCCAGAAGGTCGTCCACAACATTGCTGTGCATGGCTTGGTGTCGCTAGTAGTTTTCCTGAATGCGCTTCTTCAATAGTCCCCGAAGAGGTATTATGGTAACTTGAATTTTTAAGGTGCTTGTAAATGTTTTACTCAACTCATTGGGGGCATGATTTGTTTCATCAGAAGGATTACAACCACATGTAGTTTGATGCTTCTAATCTTTTTGTGGGTTAACCATGGCCTAATTCGTTATATTTATCTTTCCACTTTGTGGTATCACTGTTTTAAATTATGTTCAACTTCTTAATACATGATTCCTCCAATATCAAACTGTTAGATGTGAGTGAGTGAAAGGATGGGTTTACATTCAGGCTACTCTTTTTTAACCTAACGCTTCTGCTCAACCTCTTAATTCTCTAACCTTCCATTGACAGTTGATATTGGATATAACATGTGTCTAAGAAGTCAATCTAACGAAAATTGAGAGAGGAGGAGAGAAAAACTAGGAGAAGTTCAGTTAAGTGTTTGGAGTGAAATGTCGATCTGTGAAGAGATCACTAATGCTTAAGACTGTCTGAGTTCTTCGCTGCCCATGACTTCTCTAGATACTCCCAGATATTATTTCGATAGCATCATCAACACGTTCATTTTCATGTATGGACGGTAAGGGATCATGACATTCAGGGTTCTAACTGGCCAACAACCTAGAGAGCTTTCAGGTGATAACTTATCTTAGTGGCCCTCTTCTGTAACATCATTAAAAGATTGTTTGTTCTCTCCCAACTGTGTTTGCGAAGGAACTCTTTCTTATTTTGGGAAAAGTACAATTGCGGAATGGCGGACGGGGATGTGAGACTCGATACGCAAGTCATTCCCAAGAGGGATAGTTTCAAATATCTGGGATCTGTAATTCAGAAGAATGGGGAGATAGATGAGGATGTTAATCACTGTTTCGGCGCAGGATGGACGAAGTGAAGGCTCGCTATCGCTGTCTTGTGTGATAAGAATGTGCCATTAAAACTTAAGGGTAAGTTCTACAAGGTAGTGGTCAGACCGACTATGTTGTATGGGGCAGAGTGTTGGCATCCAAAAAGTCCCATGTCCAGCGGATGAAAGTAGCGGAAATGAGGATGTTGAGATGGATGTGTGGGCATACTAGATTGGATAGGATTAGGAATGAAGTTATTCGGGACAAGGTGGGAGTGGCCCCTGTGGAGGTAAAGATGCGCGAGGCAAGGTTGAGATAGTTTGGGCATGTTAAGAGGAGAAGCACAGATGCCCCAGTCAGGAGATGTGAGAGATTGGCCTTGGGAGGTGAGAGGAGGGGTAGAGGTAGACCTAAGAAGTCTTTGGGGGAAGTGATCAGGCGGGATATGGCGCAGCTTGAGCTGACCGAGGACATGACCCTAGATAGAAAGGTGTGGAGGCGGAAGATTAGGGTGGAAGGTTAGTAGGTAGTCGTGAGTTTCCCTTTGTCTTCCCTAGTTCGATAGTATTAGTGCTAGTATGATACTTTTTTTTCCTTAGTTTGCTATAGCTGCGTGTCTTGTTCAGTTACGACTTACCTTCGGTAATTCCGTAGTTTGCTAGCAGGACTTCGTCATATTCTTATGTGCTGCCTTTGACTTATCTGTCTAAATATACTTTCTTGCTATTACTTGTTATCGGTACTCCTTCCATATTCTTTGTTGTTATCTCCGATTTAGTTTTCTAACTATTTGTTTTGCTAGCACTTGTTATCAGGGCTTCCTTCATCTTTTTTAGCCGAGGGTCAATCGGAAACAGTCTCCCTACCTTTCCAGGGCAGGGGTAAGACTGCGTACATCCTACGCTCCCCAGACCCCACTTGGGAGGGATTATACTGGGTAGTTGTTGTTGTTGTAGTACAATTGCAGAATGAAAGTTTCAAAAATAATTGATTATATCTTGCTCAAATGTGGAAGTAATCTTTTGCAGTTTTTATATAGTAATATACAATTCTTTAATTGTTAAATGTTGATCTGGAATGTTTTGAGTTGAAGAGTCACTAAGATGATAGCTACTTTGTTGATTGCAGGTAACTAAAATTGGTCGTGATGCGGTTCTCTATGTTGAATCCCTCATTGAATCTATCATGGGAGGTTTGGAAGGGTTGATAAACATTCTTGACTCGGAAGGGGGATTTGGCTCTTTAGAGATGCAGGTTAGTATCCTTTATCATGTTCTCAACACATTGAATGACATGATTTTTCTTTTCAAGACTAATTCAAGTGACATTTCAGCTTTTTCCAGAGCAGGCAGCACATCTCATGAATTTGACTTCCAGAATTTCTGCTCCTTCTGGGAAATCCCCAAGAGCCATGTCTGGTTATCATTTGCCAGGCTATGAGAGCTACCCTGAAAATGATAATTCCATAAAAATGTAAGTCATATTAATCTTATACTGTTAGATAACCAACCATCTTTCTTACAATTTTGCTCAGTTGACTACCTTGTACTTTTGTAATGATAGGTTAGAAGCTGCAATGCAGAGGTTGACCAACCTTTGCTCAGTTTTAAACGACATGGAGCCTATCTGTGTTCTAAACCACGTTTTTGTTCTGAGGGAGGTAAGAAACCTCTCATCTTTTCATCCTTGAAATGAGTGTGTCAGAGAGATGTCTAGATCTGGATCATTATTGTGTCTTACTCCCTCCGTTCACCCTTAAAATGATTGTCTCAGAGAGATGTCTAGATCTGGATCATTGTTGTGTCTTACTCCCTCTGTTTCATTGGACACGACAAGAAAGAAGGGAAGATTTTTTGGATTACTAAACTGAGACTAAATATACTTGAATCGGTTTATCTTTAGTCCATGGAGACTAACTTTAAGTTAACCCTCTAAAAAACTTCTTACTAATATTTCTTCCTAAAAAATATCTATACTGCAGTACATGAGAGAATGTATCCTAGGGAACTTCAGGAGGAGACTGCTTGCTGTTCTGAAAAGTGATAATGATCTTCAGCGTCCCACTGTCTTGGAATCACTGATACGCAGACATACAGCTATTGTTCATCTAGCAGAACAACACATTAGCATGGACCTGACGCAAGGTATCCGAGAGATATTACTTACAGAGGCATTCTGTGGTCCAGTTTCATCTTTACACTTGTTTGAGAAAGCTGCAGAGCAGTATACAGGATCAGCTACTGAAACTGTATGTAACTGGTACATTGAAAACGTGGTCAAGGACGTCTCAGGCGCAGGTATCCTCTTTGCGCCTCGGCACAGATGCTTCAAGAGCACGAGGCCAGTTGGCGGATACTTTGCTGAGTCAGTGACGGATCTCAGGGAATTGAAAGCCTTTGTCCGTGTTTTTGGTGGTTATGGAGTTGACAGGTTAGACCGAATGATGAAAGAGCACACAGCTGCTCTCTTGAACTGTATTGACACATCATTGCGGGCAAACAGAGAGAATCTGGAGGCTGTTGCTGGAAGCATGCATTGTGGTGACCGGATTGACAGAGACACAAATATCAAGCAAATAGTTGATTTGGACACTATGGTCGGGTTCTGTATTCAGGCTGGGCAGGCCATTGCTTTTGACCGCCTTCTTGCAGAAGCTGGTACAGCTGTGCTTGAAGAAGGTGCTCCTTTGATACATTCATTACTGACTACGGCTGCTAAGCATTTACCTGATGAAATACCTGAGAAAAAGGAAATCAGAAGGTTGAAAAGAGTAGCAAACAATTTTAATATAGCTGGCGACCATGACGCTGAGTGGGTCAGATCCATACTAGAGGAGGTTGGAGGTGCAAATGATGCTTCCTGGAGCTTGTTGCCGTATTTGTTTGCCACTCTAATGACATCTAATATATGGAACAATAGTGGCTTCAATGTTGACACTGGGAGCTTCAGCAACAACATCTATTGCTTGGCAAGGTTCATTTCTTGCTTAAAATCTCTTGTGTGTTAAGCTATGAGGAAGTTTTGCTCCTCCATCTTTCTACAGATTTTTCTTAGCTATGCCGATTTCTTTCTTTTCTATTTTTGCTGTGCATCCCTTGATCCCTGTTTTCCAGTCTTATGATCATATGTTGCACACAATAATAATACCTTTGGCAGTTTTGCTGTCTATGGTGCTAAACATTTTTCTGTTTCCAAGAGTAATATTTGGATTCTTTTGGAATCAGAGGAGAAAAAAGAAGCTTAACTTGTCTCAGTGTGACTATTTGGTAAACTCTAATTTGTATGCCTATATCAAGTGAACTAACAGTTATTTCTTGAAAATCCATTCATGGATGACAAAGTAGATCATCATGTTACTAATACTGGGCAATGCATGCTCATACTTAAAAACCTTTTTCCCTGGATGAAGTATGCTTAAAAACATTTCACAAGTTAAGTGCTTTGTCTTTCTGATTGATCCATTATTCTCATTATGTAATTTGTTTTTTTTTTCCGGCAGGTGTATTTCTGCAGTAATCGCAGGAAGTGAATTTATTAGACTTGAAAGAGAGCATCAGATGAAACAATCCTTTTCAAATGGCCATGTTGGCGAGACATTGGATCCTGAAACACACAACCGAATAACTGTTGAGACAAACATAAAATCCACAATGCAGCTCTTTGTGAAGTTCTCATCTGGAATTATTCTAGAGTCTTGGGGTGAGAACATCAGGTATGTTCATGTTTCTAAAATGTCTACATAAGGTCATCGTAAAATTGTGAAAATCAACTTTCTTTTTTGTTCACTCCAGTGTTAGAAATACTGTTGATAAAATCATACAGGCAGTTGTGCAAAGTTGAAAAATAAATCAAGACCAATTAAGTCGCACCACACCTCCATTGGCAGTTTATCAACCGTTGGTTGGTAAAGTTGCTCCCATGTGATCAGGAGGTCACGGGTTCGAGCCGTGTAAACAGCCTCTTGCAGAAATGCAGGGGAAGGCTGCGTACAACAAATCCTTGTGGTCCAGCCCTTCTCTGGACCCCGCGCATAGCGGGAGCTTAGTGCTTCGTGCTGCCCTGTTGGTTGGTCTAGTTTTGAGCTTAAACCTTGGTTCAAACTATAATTCTGTTTTGACTGAAGTTGATGAGCACTAAGAGACAACCCTATATTAACCGACTATTGTTTCTTTCATGTAGCGTCATGCATTAACATGGGCTGATTTCTAACTTGTCTTATAATGTTCAAAAATCTGAAATGTGTGTATACCTCTTCTGCCCAGATCCCATCTCGTGTCAAAGCTCATTTTCCTGGACCAGTTTTGTGAGATCTCCCCTTACCTACCAAGGAGCACACTAGACGCTTACGTTCCGTACTCTATTATCCGCTCAATATACAGTCAATACTATGGAAGTTCATCTCCAGCGCCACTTGCATTACTTAGTGGTTCGCCCCGCCATTCTCCGGCTGTATCGCTGGCACATTCATCCCCTGCAATGAGGCAGCCTCGCAGTGATTCCATTCCTCAGTCAAATTCTAATGATTCAGGTTATTTCAAGCCATCCTCAAGCCATGCCCAGGATCAACTATATGATACAGAAAGTGGAACGATTGAAAATAAACCTCGAAATGTTAGGCGATCTGGACCATTGGAATATAGTGCAACTCGCAAATTAAAACATGTGGACAGCTCAACCTCGGCAAGCACAGGTCCCAGTCCATTGCCAAGGTTTGCAATGTCTAGGTCGGGTCCTATATCTTATAAATGACAAAATACAGAACTTTTGAAATATGTAAATTTCCTGTCAACTATTAGTCAGTAGTGGACTGCCTTCGATGTTCTATTTTGGTGTATTTATACATAAATTTCTCTATTTATTCCTCGACTGTTAGCAGTAGAAGCTGTAGGAAACGAATAATCAGGCTGTGAGAAGCTAATGATGAAATATCTCGATTTGCACTTGTTCTGTAATTAACTCGGACATCGCTACATTTTGTAATCCCAGTCCTCCCATCTAACATCCTTGAGTTCTAAGTTTCGCGTTGCACTGGTGTCTTTGCCTTGGCACAATTACCTTCTTTGACAACTCTGCTCCATAAACGGAATTGAAAGGCAACCGGGGGTGGGGGGGGGGG
>ML244546.1:0-46451 GCA_005239495.1 Nicotiana undulata | reverse complement strand
CCCCCCCCCCCCTCCCAATTTCTCTTTTGAAACCATTAATCAAATGACAAAAACAAAGATGGAATAACGGAATAATATCAATACCGAGTAGAAAATACTTACCCCAATCCATGTGGTGAAAATTGCCTCCAAAATCGTCCAAAACCGAGCTCCACAACTCAAAATACGATAAAATGCACAAAGCCTTCGAAATAGAGTACTTGAAGGACTGCTCCGGGTATACTCTTCGTGAACGTGGAAGGACACTCGCGTTCCCAATGAACAAAAACTCACCGCCACAAAAAGACCCTACGCGTTAGCGGCAAAGACCTCAAGAACGCGATGCACCGGAGATTCAAACATTCGCAAACGCGACGGCTACTTCGCGAACGCGAAGACAGTTCCTCCAGCTCTCAGCTTCTTAACTCAGCTCTACAGGAACGTGAGCTGAAGGACACGAACTTATGCTTAGTCCTCACAAAGGTACGTGAATGTGATTACAAAGTCCCGAACGCGATGGAGGAAAATACCCAGCTCGAATATAAAATACGTGATCGCGAAGAAGGTCTGAAACACCAGAAATCAGCAGTGCCAAAGAACATGGAAATGATCTGAAACTCATCCTAGCCCATCGGGACCCCGTCCGAACATACCAACAAGTCCCATAACATAATACAGACTTACTCGAGGTCTCATAGCATTCATAACAATAACAAACACTGATGGCACCTCAAATCGAACTTAATAAACTTTTGAACTTTCCACTTCCAAAACTCGTGCCGAACCATATCAAATCAACTCGGAATAACGTCAAATTTTTCACACAAGTCCCAAATGAAATAACGAAGCTATTTCGATTCCCATAACTACAATTTGAACCCGATACCATCATAGTCAACTCCCGATGAAACTTATGAACATTTCAAACCTTCAAATTGCCAACTTTCGCCACTTAGTGACGAAACCTTCTAGAAACATCCAAATGCAAATTCGGGCATACGCCCAAGTACTAAATAATAATCCGAGCCTAACGGAACCATCAAAGTTCTGATCCGAGGTCAAATGCTCAAAAGTCAAACCTTGTGAACTCTTCCAACTTAATGCTTCCTTGTTGAGAATCATTCTTCCAGATCAATCCCGAAACACTTGAATATGAAAACTGACGATTAACACAAGTCATAATACATCATATGAAGCTACTTAAGATTTCAAACGGCTTAACAAAGTGCAAATACTCAAGACGGTCGGTTGGGTCGTTACCCTCAGCCTTCAAGTCTTATAGCAATTTTTATATTCGTTGATTTGCACATTCATCTCTTTATCATCTGTCATTTGCCATAGATAAAAGTTTTCTACTACACTTTTTGTTTTGTACCGTCTTGAGCATCTATTGTTCTAATTAGGGCTTCCCAGATAGCTTTTGCTTCCTTATAACTGCAATACATATTACACAGTTCGTTAAAAATAGTTTTTAATATAGTATGACGGCATACCTTGTTGGAGTGTTTTCATGATTCCATATTTTGTTATCATCATCTGCACTAGGTTGTGGGTGCAATACTATGGACATCAAGCAGTAGCAAAATACGTTCTTGCCAATTGTTAAAAAATTTATTGGCAAAAGTTATAATATTTGACACATCTGGAAATGACCTGGCATATGGTAGAGCAACTAGGTCAGGATCAACGGAGGTAGCGCCAATACTGTAGTATCGGTAGTATTTTCAGCATTGGTGTCGTTTTCCATAGTTTCTTATATTGTAGAAAATAAGAGCGAAAAATATTAAAAATAACACCGCAATAATATTCCTAGCATAAATACATGAATTATCTTAAGTCGTGTTAGTCAGTGTCCTAAGAAACTATTTCAGCAACGTAAAATATTTTTCTGGATTAATTAAGCCTACCTCAAAGTTTCGAAGATATAAGAATCAACAAAATATTAATTTACAAACCCAACTAGTAGGAAAAGGAAATAAGAAGAAAAATAACTAATATATAATGGAAGACAACAAAGAAAGAAGAGAGGCGTAAAAATGAATGAAAGAAAGGATATTTCTTATGTGTAGAGGTATGTTGAAGGAAGTCCTTTTAGTAGGCAACAAGGTGGAAGCTTTTCTTGCCATTTGTCAAGCTTAGTTGTCAAAAATATTGTATCCATCTTGCCAGAACATGATATCAATTGACACTCTTTGTTGTTTGTAGGATACATGAACAAAATAAGCCATTTGTCCATAACAGCTTCAAAATAGTGCTACACTATTAAGGGAGGAAACACTCCTTAAAGTTGATTTTCCATTCCCAAACGGTATATTCTGGCTCGACTAATCTAAATTCATGCTTCATATGATCAACTAAAGGGAAAAACGCGTCCTATTAGGGGTTTCATCATTCTCAAACTCAAATTTGAAATTTCTAATTAGTGGTAGATGTAAGATATATGTCCCACATGTATAGGTTATTTAATAAACAAAAAGGCTAATTAAAGTATATTGATTAAACTTATGGGACAATATCAGAAATAACAAATAGAGCATCAAAAGTAATAACAGGGTAGGGACATGTTGAAAAAGGGCACCTAGTGGAAACAAAGAGTACGAATCACTAAGAAAACCTCTTTAAAAATAAATACCAAAACCATCAACTCAAGTTCACAACTCAAATATAAAATCAAGCAACAAAGTCAACAAATTGCACGACATCACCCTTTGTGCTTTTACTCTCATCCTTACCATATATCATAAATACAAGTGCACCACATCACCCTTCATTCTTTTACTCTCATCCTCATCATGTAGTACAATTAAATCATGCGCACGATCACCCTTTGCCCGTTTACTCTCATCCTCACATGATAATGATAATAGAGCAAGCAAGTGCACGACATCACCCTTCGTGCTTTAGCCTCGCGTTAACTCTAGCAAAGACATCAATATGCAAACAAGAAACGACAACATACTTCGTACTTTTCACTCATCCTCGCCCAGCATTCATAACAATATAATACCAAGCAAGGTGGGAAGCAATTCAACTTCAATAATAATATCATTGCTCGTCATATGAGATTTTTTCCACAATTATGGTCAATGACCAATCAAACTCATCCTCACATGATAATGGTAATAGAGCAAGCAAGTGCACGACATCACCCTTCGTGCTTTAGCCTCGCATTAACTATAGAAAAGACATTAATATGCAAACAAGGCACGACAACATACTATCTTGCCCCTTTTCAATTCGCTCTCCTAATTTGATATTGTCGGAGAACTTGTGGCATTCAACCATCATTAGCCGTTTATAATATTGCGGGTCCTGAGCCCGGACAAATAATTTGTTCATCTGCTCCTCCTCTAGAGCAGGTCTGACTTTAGCAGCTTCAGACCTCCAATGAGTAGCATACTCGCGAAAGGTTTCTGTGGGTTTCTTTTTCAAGTTTTGGATGTAGAACACATCTGGTGAATTCTCGGTATTGAATCTAAACCTGTCCATGAAGTCAGATGCCATACCTACCCAGTTTGACCATTTCTTGGGGTCTTGGCTGATGTACCAAGATAGTGCATCTCCCTTCAAACTCCTCATGAACAGCTTCATGCGGATTCTTTCATCCTTTCCTACGTCGACCAGCTTGTCATAATAGGTCTTTAGATGGACCCTCGGATCACCAGTACCGTCAAACATTTCGAACTTCGAAGGTTTGTACCCCTCGGGAAGTTCGACATCAGGTTGGATACAACGGTCTTCATAATTTAACCCTTCGATTCCCTTGGTTCCTTCAACACCCTGAACTCGGCTAGTCAGTTTCCTAAGCTCCTCGACCAAGTTTTTGATAAGTAAATCCTTTTCATCAGACTCGGATATATTTGTGATAGGCGGAGTGGTGTGGGTCATAGTTTCTACATAGATGGGATTGTTGTAGGCGTGGAAATGGTCCTTCGTGGGGTTTTGAGGTTCTGGGATGAGTGTTGGAGTGTTGTGGCAGGCATTACACTCTGCCGGGAGAGTTTGGTTCTTTGGGAGAGTGGTGTGATGATGAGGTGCAGGATGACTCTGATGTCTTGTGATATTTGTGGAGGTGTAGGGTTTTGAGCATTTGGAAAGTTGACATCTGGGACGTTGAGGGAAAATGACAGGTTGGCCAAATTCCGGACCTGGTCGACTTCTTCTTGAAACTTCAGCAATTTTGTTCCAGTGGTGACATATTCTCATGCAAGACCTGAATACCTCGGCCGTCAGTGGCCTCTACCTGTTCAACGTATTTTCCTTCCTGATACCGCTGGATTTTGCCATCTTACTTTTGCCTTTGCTTTTGCCTTTGGGAGGACTAGGAGGAGGAGTAGGTGGAGGGCCCTTGGATCTTGTGCGATAGGCTGATGATGCCAGAATGCACGAACTAACCTTTGGGGAGGGGAATAATAATAAAAGAAATAAAAACAAAAAGGTAACCAAGTTAGTGAGGATTATGAAAAAGAATATTGCGGTATTTAAACACAAAATGCGGAAATATAAAGCGTGTCCTAAGTTGGGAACCTCTTTGTGCCTGAGATAGGCTTAGCGACAAATTGATTTGGAGAACTTAAAGTGCTAAATGCCTCATTTTATTGATAAGAAAAATAGGCAAATCTCAAAATGAATCTAAATAACGGAAGATAAAAGTCACTAATAGCCATTGGCCTTATTACATCAACAAAGAAGATAAAAGAAAACACCCCTATCTACTTGGTCCCAGAAGGACCTTCCCCAGATTTGGCATTCCTGCTTCCCTCGATCAGCTTTCCCAACTCGCGAAGACCCAGCAGTAGGTAGGTTCTGGCTAGATATCCCTCTTCAGCTCCCTCAGCCTTTTGGAAAGTCTCGATCCTTTTGATGAATTTCTCCTCCAGCTCAACTATACCTCGTTCTAAGTATTCGAGCCTCTTGTTGGTGCTGACGGCCATATCCTTCCACTCCTGGATCAGCTTCTTGTTGGACTCATGTATCTTGTGATGATCATCCTCACATTCGCGGATCCTTTTGCGCAGCTGGTTGAACTTACCCAGACGAGGAAGTACGAGTCTAAGACAAGTTACCTACTAAATATATATAAGGGAAATAACAAATATAGCATCAAAAGTAACAATAGGGTAGGGACATATAGAAAAAGGGCAACCGGTGGAAACAAAAAGTATGCATCACTAAGAAAACCTCTTCAAAAATAAATACCGAAACCATCAACTCAAGTTCACAACTCAAATATCAAATCAAGCAACAAAGTCAACAAATTGCACGGCATCACCCTTCGTGCTTTTACTCTCACCCTCACCATATATCATAAATGCAAGTGCACGATACCACCTTTCGTTCTTTAGCCTCACGTTCACTCTAACAATGACATCAATATGCAAACAAGGTACAACAACAACCTTCATGCTTTTCACTTTTCCTACAACAACCATACAATACTAAGTAAGGTAGGAAGGAATTCAACTTCAACAACAAAATCAAAATCCGCTCGTCATATGAGATTTTTTTCAAATTTAGGGTCAACAACCAATCACAAGTTTTACGTTCTCAAAACCCAATATCTCAGTAATTCAATATAATAAATAACTTTAAAGCAACTAGTCAAGGTAAGCAATCTATCTAAATCATGGAAGGCATAGTAAAGGAAATAACATGGTACAATTAAGACAAAATTTCCACCCACATGTTTATCCCAATAACCAGCACGCACTCGTCACCTCGTATGTACGTTGCCCCCAACACATAGTTCACATAGAAAATAGACTCGATTCTACCTTAAATCCCTCAAACAAGGTAAACCACGACATTTACCTCTTTCCGCAACAAAATCAAAATCACCATTGGTTTTTCTTTTGGAACAAGCCTCCAAACCAAGTGAATCTAGCCAATTATCAAACAGTCCAAAATAAACGTTAGAAACTACCCACAAATGAAAAAGGTTCAATTTTGATCAGTTTTGAAAAAAAGTCAAAAAAATCAACCCCGAGCCCGCTTGGTTGAAATATGAGATTCGGACCAAATTCTGGTTACCCATTCACTCTCGAATCCGGTTATGCGATTTATTTCGAAATGCGACCTCAATTTTAGGTCTAAATCTCAATTTCACAAAATGCGTAAATTCTACCCCAAATCCCCAATTTCTACCTTTAAATTTATGGATTTGATGATGAAATTCATGGAAGAGTAGTCAAAATTGATTGAAAACTAGTTAAAGTTGCTTACCAATGAATTGAGAAGAAGACCCTCTTCAAAAATTGCCTCTAGAGTGTTTAGGGTTGAAAAATAGTGTAAAATAAGCTTAGTCCTGATTTTTCCATCTTTTACCCAGCTGTAGAAGTCGTAATTGCGAACTCTTGTTCACAATTGTGATGTCCGCAATTGCGGAACACTGATCGCAAATGTGATCAGTGCATCAGACCCACAGAATTCGCAAATGCGGCATATCACTCACGAATACGACATATCACTCGCAAATTCGAGTTATGCTTTGTAAATGTGAAGTTGTCCTCACTATGCACTCTGTGGAAAATGCAGCTATGAGATTGCATATGCGATCCTAGCTACGTTCGCAAAAGCAAACTTTACTTCGCAAATGCAAAGTGCCAACCCCCAGCCCATGTTCGCATTTGTGAGCCTGACATTGCAAAGCGAGGCTCACAATTGTGATCAAAATCTCGCAAATTCCAGACCTGCAACTTTGCACCAGTAACTACTGAGCACCAACAGTTCCTAATCAATCTGAAATGCATCTAAAACTCACTCGAGCCCCTGAGGCTCCAAACCGAACATGGGCACAAGTGTAATAACATCATACAAACTCGCTCTCTACCTCAAACCATCAAAATAATATCAAATAACAATAATCGATCATCTAAAATCAAGATTTCAACTTAAAACTCATATTTCACAATCTTTCACATAATGCACCGAAACGCGCTCGGTTCACCCTGGACCCCAACCAAATATGTGTACAAGTCCAAAAACATCATAAGAACCTACCTGAATTGTCAAAACACCAATCCGGGGTCTTTACCAAAACCGTTGACCGTGGTCAACTCAGCAACAGCAACAGCAACAACAACAATGACAACCTAGTAAAATCCC
Organism: Nicotiana undulata; assembly: GCA_005239495.1. NCBI lineage: Eukaryota > Viridiplantae > Streptophyta > Magnoliopsida > Solanales > Solanaceae > Nicotiana > Nicotiana undulata. The sequence continues at coordinate 39,368 of ML244546.1, read as the reverse complement.
ACAAGTGATCAACTCAAACCTTATTTTAAGTCAAAAATTACTTTTTCTTCAAAATTCACCTTTCCGGTAATGACACGGATCACGCATGCAAGTCATATAACATCAAATGAAGCTATGAGAGATCTCAGAACAAAGAAATTAGAGTTAGTACTCAAACAAAATGACCTATCGGGTTGTCAAAATTCAGGTATATTTTCTTGATTAAAGTAATGTTATCTGATATTTTATAAAGAATGTTAAGTTTTACCATTCTATAATTATGTGGAATTTTTAATTAGATTGTTTATTTGTCACATATAACCGTGAAATTCTTTACAGTAAACGGATCTTATCTTCCCCAACACACTCCTTAGTGGTATCACCAAAGCGCACTACTAAAAATCAGTTGTTTACTGACTAAACAGTACCGACGGGCTTTTCGAGTCATGCACTAAAATAAGAAAAAATGTCGAACAAAACCAAGTAAAGCTGTTGTATATATTGGTATTAACACAATACACTTGCCATATCCTTTTCTCACTCGGGTAATATATATATTTTGATTAACAAAGTTGCAGAATTAAAGATAGCGTCGAACTAGCACTTTGAGCCCATATAGAAAACACATTAACGGTAAAATGTAAGACAACGTAGAACATTGCGTAATACATATTGTTTCATTGTTATCAAACATTAGAGTAGTACATATACTACACAGAATCGATGGCCATAATGGTGCTTAAATTCATAGGTGTGATGTACTTGTCAGAACCAGAATAAATTGTTTTAACAATGATCTTATTTGCCTTTTCTGATGGATGGAAAGGATCCCAAAACGCATATTCTTCTCTGTTGGGGCATAGATTTGATGCAGTTGTGCATAGTCCAATTCCATTGTAAGGCCCTTGTCCACAACATGCTATCTTTAATGTAACAAAACCTGGTCAACATATTATATAATTTTTCCATATAAACTTTGTTGATTACTCAATTAATTACTTAAAATATTATCGTAATATGTTTTGGTTTACATGAAGGATAATTGTTAAAATTCTTTTAACTTCTATAGTATATAGTGATAGTGCATTTTTTTCACACTATCAAATTACCCAGAAGATAATTATAGTTAATCATCTTTAAAATTGAAATTAGTAACCTAAAAGATAAGCCAAATTACCTCTTACAAAATGTTTATAATGCACTGATATATACAGGTTAAATCCTTAAAATTTAAGGATTTAAGTTATATACACTAACAATATAATTTTTTCACATCTTTAGGTTTAACCTTTTGTGACACGGTAGTTACTATTTTTATGCCGTTACCTATATTTGACTTTATTGTTTAAATATTTTTACACTACATGTAGGAAAAAGAAAAAAGAAAAAAAAAGCATACCGAAGGCTTTGGGGTTGTTGATGAAGTCATTCTGCATTTCCATGGCATTAACAGCAACAAAGATATCAGAGCCAAGTTCTTGATTGAGACGTTTAATCATTTGGACAAGGAGTGGGTTGAAAGTTGCTGCGGCTTGCTGAGGTTCCTTTGCACATTCCCCATTTGAGCTCCTCATTGCTAGCTCAGCTGGGACACAACCCAATGGTCCAGTTCCTTTCACTAGCACTCTTCGACCTCCCAGGTCATGTAGTCTCTGCACATAATTATTGAATGGTTCTAGTTGCTCCACAATTTCTTTTTCATTATCAAGAAGAAGAAAATTAACCCCCCACCCCTTTTCCTCTCCCCTTTTCGGCTTAGAGAACGAGTTCTAAATGACTATATATGTCTAATGGTGGATATTTTGAGTTTAAGTTTACCATCAAGTTAGGCCATCCGCTATGAGTATAAATAATATACACTGTCAAGGTAAATAATTTTTTATAATATTATGTTACTCAAAGGAAATCTACAGGTACACCTCTTAAGGTGTGAAATTTTTAATCTTGAAATAAGACGGGTAGTTACCTGCTACAACATAAAAGTGACATGATATTGTAAAAATTCTTTACATTGGCGGTGTATATATATTACTTAAACTCATATGCAAAAACTAGAGTAACCAGATAAACTACCCTAATAGTGTATATAATTTGAACTCTGATATTTTTAGGTTAAAAAAAATTAGGGAAGAACTCTAGTTCATTACTCAATCTTTTACGTTACAAAAGAGTAAAAGACAGATTCTTGGTAAAAAACTGAAATGGAAGGTAGTCAAAATTGACTAAAACTTGCGAAAATAATTAAATATTGTCAAAAGACGCCCAATAATTGCCATTTGGCAGTGCTAGTACTAGTAATTAATTGATTACCTTCAAGATCTTGCGGTACTCAGTGACAAGGTAACGAGAGTAATCCTGAATGTTGTATTGAATACGTCTGGCGAAAACTGGTGTGAGGAAGTAGTTATTGACATAGTCATTGCCACCCAAAGTGATGAGGATAAGCGCATTATTTACTAGCCTTTGAGTTTGTTCTGCTCCTATTAGAGCACTCACCCGATGCTGGTACTGTTGAAACAACTCTAGTTGCCTCGGCATTCTTATTATATTCGCCTATTATATATATATATATATATATATATATATATATATATATATATATATATATATATATATATATATATATATATATATATATATATATATATAGCAAACCCCATTTAGAGTTACTTTAACCAAATTAAGAGCAAATACAAATTAACTAAACACGTTAATTAACTAGGTTCAATATAATGGTTTGCAAGATTAAAAAAAGTGTGTCAACCATATTAAAATTGGAAGCTGATAATTTGGGGGGAGTGATCTCTCTCATGTTGCCTCTTTAATATCAAACTTCACGGGCAAATAAAAAAAGGGTAGGAAAATACTCCATTAATTACATGAAGAAATATCTATCTTGATCCGTCTTTAAAGAATTTAACTTCTATATAAAATATTCTTTAAGTAATTAGATCGTCTAAAAATAACTATAAGAAAATAAAACAGACAACTGATTATAACACGTTATATAAGTACACTGATAGTGTAAGAACATTTTGCTCTGACAGTGTACATAAGTTAAATTTACTTTTAAAATGCTATAATTAATTAACCACTTTCCCGTTTATATATCCCAAGGCTCCCCTTAACTTATGATAGAGAGTATCAATTCTGCTATGCTCTTAATGAGTTTTTCCTCAAAAGCCAAAAAGGACTTGAAAATTAACATGCAGAATATTTGGACTTACAAACTGAATCCCAGTATCGTTAAGAACTCCGATTCCAGCAGAAGCAAAATTTGCTCCCACCAGCAACTTATCTCCTGTAAGCGCAGGGTCCAAGTACGGCAATGTTGGCTCAGCACCAAGCTGTTGGCCTATCCATTCACATTTCCGTAATATATATAAAAAATAGTAAAAGATTTAGAGCTTGTTTGGAGCAATAATAGCAAAACAAGAAAGATAACACGCAACGTAATTAGTAAAAAAATGAGTGAAAAGCAATAACAATAAGCAGTATCAATGGCGTAAAAGGCTTGGTGAAACCAAAAACTTTTATAAGCTAAAAAATCATAAATTGGTTGGGTTGACCAACTTATGGATTAATTTGACTGAATTTAGTTTATAAACACTTGGATTATAGCATTGTGTTTATCAGACCCGTAAATAAGGCAAAATACAGTTATAAACTAATTAATTTGACCAAGTTATAAGCTTAGCCAAACATCCTCTTGGTTACTGTCACACGGACAAATTAAATAAAGAAAAGAAGTATGAGACTCAATTATAAGATCAGGAATGTTCAATCCATTGGAAAAATGGCCAGTAGGACGGTGAGTGGGATAATCAACGCCATAGGGTGGAGAATCAGCTCGTGCAGAAGTTTCCAAGTAGTTATTGTTGCCATTGTCAACAAGAGAGTCACCAAACACAAAGAAAGCATGAGGAGCACCCTCAGTGTATGTTACAAAATTTGTCGTAACCATGACTAGGAAAATTGGCATGGTGGTAGCAAAACCTAAATTAGCCATTGGAAACTACTACTTGAAAAAGTGTGTGTGTGTGTGTGTGTGTTTGTGAAAATGAGTGAAGTACTGAGTCATTTATTTATACAGGAGGGATATTGGATTTTTATTCGTAGTTGGTTGAAGCATAATAAATAAGCAGCTTTCCAAAAGCATGAAAGTGAGTAAAATCTTGGGCCAACTGGGCAAAGAAACAAGGTCTAACAACTGCTTTTACAACTTTCTTTGGAGTAACTTCACGTCTTACCATGCCATTGACAATTGAATCTATAGTGCAAGCTCTAGGGATTTAATTAAAGTCCACCTTGCAGGTGACTGATAAACACAATCTCCATCATGGCTCGTACGTAAATTAACTTTTGCAGTTGCTATGTTAAGACTATCATTTCTCTAGTTTAACATCGGTGCGACAATGTATAACTTTCTTACATAACATAACGTTAAAATGAAAGAAAATGTTGATTTGACTGATCAACCCTGAACTCACTTTCTGTTTATAATGACTATGATGGGAGTTACATTCAAGTTACGGATGTGTATGCTAAGTGCACTGCCAGAGAAAGAAAAGAGCTATGGGCTAATCTTGAAAACATTTGACATTACAGGCCCATGGTGCGTTGGAGGAGACTTCACGTAATAATGGACACCGAAGAAAAACAGAGGGGCATACCTCATCGCCATTACATAAGCATTGATTTCACAGCTACTATGGAGTATTGCGGCCTTGTGGACTTAGGCTATGTTGGACCTAGTTTCACTTGGTGCAATAATCGAAGACCAGGCAAAAGAATTTGGAAAAGGCTCGATAGAATCCTTGTTAATGATGAATGGATGCAAAAGTTCTAAAGCAATTACATAAAGCATATAGCAAGAACTGGCTCGGACCATTGACCTCTCCTTATGAAATGTCATAATGAGCAACATGAAGCTATCAAATATTTCAGATTTCTTAATCTCTGGGTTCACCAACCAGATTTCTTAGAGGTAGTCCAGAATAGTTGGAACATTCAGGTCACCGGCAATGCTTTGTGGAGACTAAAATACAAGCTGCAAACACTGGGTAGAAAACTTGGCCAGTGGTCCAGGGATAGCTTGGGTGACATCTATGACCAGTTCAACCTTTGGAAAACTAAAGTGCAACAACCGGAAGAGTTAGATCTTCCTATTAACACAGAAGACAGCAGGGAAGAATTGAATAAAGCACATGCGGAATATATTAAATGGCTTGGAATTCAGGAAAGCATATCGAGGCAAAAATCTCAGATAAGTTGGTTCCAGGAAGGAGACTACAACACTAAATATTTTCATAGTGTTCTTAGAGACAAAAGAAGAAGATTGCACCTTCATCGCATTAAAAATCACAGAAATATGTGAGTCAAAGGTGATGAAAAAATATCGAGGGCTGTCATTAAACATTTTGAGGGTTTGTTTAACATGGAAAATCCAGTAATGAATGAGCAAATTCTGAAATGCATTCCCAATAGCATCTCAACGGATGAGAATGAGACTTTGATTGCTATCCCTTCAATTAATTAAATAAAAGAGGTTGTTTTCAATTTGAATCCTAATAGTGCAGCAGGTTCGGATGGTTCAATGGGGTTTTCTTTCAAAGCTGCTGGAAAATTATCAAAGAAGATATCTTTGCCTTTGTTAAGGAATTTTTCAATGGCAAAAACCTTACAAAGTTCTACTCTCATTCTTGTTTAGTTTTAATACGAAAAGTTGAGTCCCCAACCAACTTCTCGAACTAAGGCCCATTAGTCTGACAAATTTCACAACCAAGATTAATTCTAAGGTGTTAGCAGCAAGACTCAATATCTTCCTCCCAAGGATAATCTCTAGCAATCAAAGTGGTTTTATTAAAGGCAGGCTCATTACAGAAAACATTATGCTCGCTCAAGAAATTGTCCAAGACATTGGCAAAAATAACAGGGGGGGCAATATTGTCATGAAGCTAGACATGGCTAAAGCTTATGACAGGTTATCTTGGGCTTTCTTAACCTCAGTCTTGGGAAAGTTTGGTTTTGCGGAACAATGGATAGATATCATATGGAGATTAATATCGGATGTTTGGTACTCCATAGTGATCAATGGCTCAAGGAGGGGATTCTTTACCTCCTCTCAAGGCGTGAAACAGGGAGACCCTCTATCTTCTTCTTTGTTTATCATTGCGGCAGAATCCCTCACCAGATCCCTCAACAATCTTACTTCCAATCCTGATTTCACTCCTTTCCACATGAATCAAAGAGGCCCCAAAATCAATCACTTGGCCTACGCGGATGATGTTGTAATTTTCAGTGGGGGTAACAATAAGTGTGAGAAGGCCTCTGGCAAAAAGTCAACAAAGAGAAAAGTTTTTTCCTCACTGATCCCAAAGCAAGAGCCCACAGAATCAATAGAATGAGGGAAGCCACTGGTATTATGAATAAAAATTTCCCCTTCAATTACCTTGGTTGCCCATTATATGTGGGGAGAAAGAAACTTTCCTACTTCGATCCAATGGTAGACAAAATCACAAAGAGATTAAATGGATGGCAAGGGAGGTTGTTGACTTGTGGGGGACGTATTTTCCTCATCAAAAGTGTTCTCCAATCCCTGCCGATCTACCCTATCTGCTATGATCCCCCCAAAGGGCATTTTAAAACTAATTGAAAGATCATTTGCTAACATTTTCTGGGGTTCTGCAGGTGACATGAAGAAATATTATTGGAGCTCGTGGAGAAATCTTTGCTTTCCAAAGGATGAAGGAGGAATTTGTGTGAGGTCCATGGAAGACATCAGCGACATTGTCGCCATGAAAAGATGGTGAAGATTTAGAACTGTGGACTCACTATGGGCATCCTACCTAAGAGCAAAATACTGCATCAGATCACACCCGGTGTCTAAGAAATGGACACAGGGGAACTCACATGCATGGAAACATATGACTCAAATAAGGAACAAAGTAGAAAGCAGTATTCACAGGAAAATCAACAAAGGAACATGTAGCTTTTGGTGGGATAATTGGTCTGGAATAGGTGCTTAGCAGATCATTTTCCACAGAAGAATAAGTAAGAACACCACAGTCAGGGAATTCATTACAGAGGAGATATGGGATATGACAAAGTTGATATTCTTGACGACCACACAGTTTCTCAAATTAAAGACATTGCTCTGGGAGATCCTAATAAAGATGACTACGCCATTTGGGACGCAGAATCAACTGGACACTACACTAACAAGAGTGCTTGGCAGAAGATTAGAAGTAGAAAGCAGAAGAATGAAGCTCTAAACAGGATATGGCTTAACAACATTCCTTTTAAAATCTCTTTTCTATCGTGGATACTATACTTAGGTAAGCTTCATTTCGATGAAATTATTGCTAAATTTGGTAACCAAATTGTTTCTCGATGCAGGTGTTGTCAGAGTCCCAAAGAGGACACCATTCAACATGTCTTCATTGAGGGAGACACGGCCAAATTTCTCTGGAACTACTTTGGAGCTCCTATGAGGGTCAAACATGAAAACTGGCCAGTTACGAGAGACCTCAAAAATTGGTGGGACGAGAAACCAAAGAACAAAATACACAGTTTCGTTCTTCGTGCAGTTCCACTAGCAATCAATTGGGAATCTGGAAAAACTGGACATCATGTATATATGGAGATCAAAGGAAGTTTCAACCGAGGAAAATTGAGTACCAAGTAAAGTGGATTGTTCAAGCAGCATTATCTATGGCCTTCCCCAGATGCAAAATGATAGATTCATGGCCAATTTTCTGTGAGAAAGTAGAGCTGCGGAATCCGAATCTGATAGTACACCAAGTTACTTGGCAAAAACCACCCAATGGAAGGATTGAAATCAATACAGATGGAAGTTACTTAAAAGAAACGTGAAGCGCTGGAATAGGTGGTATTGTTAGAAATGAAGAAGGGGTCTAATTATGTCTTTCTCCCTACCAGTCCAAAGCAACTCCAACAATAGCACAGAAGCAATGGCTGCCAAAGTAGGAATTCAATGGTGTATTCAACAAGGGTATAATGACTTCAATCTGGAGACTGACTTGCAGATAGTGGCCAATATGCTCAATGCACGATACACTGATACCTTCACTTGAAAGGCATGATTGATGAAATAACCAGGATCATGAACTACGTTGAAATTAATATTGCTCACTGCTTCAGAGAAGCAAACCAAGTGGCGGATACTTTAGCAAAAAATGCAAAAAAAAAATGGGAGTAGTGGCTACTACTACACGTTTCAGCAGCTCTCATGAAATGCCAAAGGTCCTTTTCAGCTTGATAAATGCCAACTAGCTTTAGAATTAGGTATGATAAGTCCAATTTTTTTGTAAGTTGATGTATATTCTTTTGCAGATATGAAAGGTAGATATAATTTCATTACCTTGCCTTTCATATCTTTCTTTATAGGAGGTAAGGTCCATGTCCCCCTCCATTGTACGTAACCTTATTTTTGTCGATATAGACATGGTAGGGGTCTTGCCAAACCCCCCAACACCCCAGGGGCACAGAACCTGGGTGTTTGGCTTTAATTAAAAAAAATAGTATACTAGTGTATAAGCGAAGAACGGTTTCAGATGTTAATTCTAATACATTGGATCCCCTTATGCAGAACGTGCTTCAAATAAACTATGCATTCATCCATTATATTCCACATAAGCGGAAACCAAACGTTGTATCACTAATACTCTTGTCATTTTTGTATGGGTCAAAATCCGCTAAGGAAATTCGGCATGAAGAGGTGATCAAGTGAGAGAGCTACGGCTCATCATGGGCGACTAGGTCGAGGTCGACCTTGGCTTAACAATATAGAGCCGTCGAGCAGCAGGAACAGGAATAACGGCTAGTGTAGCTTTGGAACTTTCAAAGGGGATATTCTATTGAATATCCTCTCTGCTGAACTTTTTTAGGGTTTTTGGGAATATCTCATATAAATAGTAAAAGAAAGAGGGCAAAAGGCATGTAACATTCATTCTGATAAGAACTCTTATGAAAAGTTGACTCTAGGGAGACAATACAAAATATTATCTTTTCCCAGTGAATCGTTTTGTTGTTTGTTCTACCTTTTCTCGCATCAGATCCGAGAAAGCCTCAGATATTCTCATATCCATTTGTATTACATTGTTGTCAGGGGGGAGAATCATCCACCTCATTCAATATTTGGGTGAATCATTCTCCTTATTTATATTTATTGCCATTTCATACATTTATTGTTCATCATTGTCCCACCGTTCATTCTTGATAGCATCATTTAATACCGTTTGTATTAAATTGGTTCGAACGTTATGCGGCGTTATTATACAAGCACATGTTGGATCTTGAACTTATTATATTTAACTAGAATTTACCATTCACCTCTTTATTTTAATTAGTTTAGCAAAAGGTTTCATACTTTTTGGTCTACCAATTTGGCACCGCCTATTGGGAATTTTCTAGTCAAAGTCATATTTTTTCTAGATCTAAAAATAACATAGAAATTCCTTTTTCCTACTTGCACAGTCTGACATGGCAGGGAATTGAGAAGAAAGGTTGAAGGCAGTGGCAAGCCTTACTGTTAATCTCCTAAACACCATCAATGAGGTTAATGGAGAAGATGAGGAGGGCGTGACACTAAGCGCTTCCCCTAGGTGAGGTGGTTCACCCCTTCCTCATGGCAATGTTACCGCCTCCCATGGAAAAGGAGCCTCTACGTCCACAACGAAAGAAGCACCACCAGTAGTGAAAAAGTTACTAGAGGCATGGCTAATGAGTACACTTACCAGTATACTCGTCAAACCTGCCCAAAGGGCGAGCAGGGAGGATGCGCGAGTCGACATCACAACAACAACCAATGAGTAGCACGTCCCTCCTCCTTCAACAGGTATCACTCACACTGTTAATGATGCAGGTAACGACACCCTCACTGTTATTCTAAGAAAAATGGAGGAGATGGAGAATGAGAACAAAGCACTTCGCGACCAAATGAGGGAGCACCGAGAAAGGGTAGATAAGATACCGGGCGCCCCAAAGCTTCTACCAAAACGGGATGCCGACCGGTTTGTAGAACAATCGTATAGTGACGAGACCGCACCACATGCTATACCTAGAACATTCAAGATGCCTCCATACTTGAATATATATGACGGCACAACAGACCCTGAAGATCACATCATCCACTACAACACCGCAGTGAAAGGCAACGACCTCGCTAAAAAGCAAGTATCATCTATATTGCTGAAAATATTTGGTGAAACCCTAACCGGGGGAGCAATGACATAGTACTCACAACTGCCAGCACGATCCATAGAAACATTTAAGAAGATGGTCGACAAATTCGTCACCGCCCATGCCGGGGCCAAGAAAGTAGAGGCGGGGGTGAATGATATGTTTTCCATTAAACAACACCTGGCAGGGCTCAGAAACTTCCTCACCCGGTTCAACCGAGTTAGAATGACTCTCCCAAATGTATCGGAGGGAATGGGGGTAGCAGCTTTCCAAAACAGGTTGAATAGGAGCGGTTCGAGGGCGACCAGAAAGCTGTTGAGCAGGATTATGAAGTATCCTCCCACCACTTGGGAAGAAATACACAACGCCTATTGTGCCTAAGTGAGAGCAGATAAGGCAACCTCAACGGACCAACCCAACGGTTGAAGTCGGTCCATATGGAGTCGAGAAAAGATAGCAGAAATGATAATAGAAGGGATCATGTAGGTCCGCATCTCAACCGCGAAAGATACCAGCCTATATCAGGTCGTCAAGTTTCCCACCCCGTGGGGAGTATTCAGCATTTGCAGCAAGCAGCACACGGACCAAGAATGCTATCGTGTCACCCAAGACTGCATGTACACTCAATAGTTGAAAGGCAAAGGCCTAGAAGCATAGCAATTTGCGAGGTCGAGGTCGGACGGCGATGAAGGGAAAGGTGTCATCAAGGACCCCGATGTCGTGTAAGCCACGAGATCAATTGTGGAAGACCTCGACCCCGTTCAGTTCAATAAAAGCGACCATAGCAACAAAAAAAAAGCTTACATCGGCCACAAACTTCAAGAACCAGGTAAATTCCATCAAGTTTTAACTAACAATGCAGACTTGTTTGCCTTTTCTCATGCAGATATGTCGGGCATCACGAAGGAAATAGCAACACACAAGCTGAATGTTGACCCACTCTACCCCCCGGTACGGCAGGTTAGAAGAAAATTCAATGCCGCAATAAATGATGTTGTCCGTGAATAGGTGAAAACATTTCTTGAAAACGGCTCTATCAGGGAGTCAAAGTACTCCCAATGTCGCCAACGTGGTCATGGTGAAAAAGAAAAACGGGAAATGGCGCATGTGCGTAGACTTCACATATCTAAACAAAGCGTGCCCGAAAAACACATTCCCACTGCCTCACATTGATCAACTCATCGATGCAATAGCACGACACGAGTTGTTAAGTTTATTGGGCGCCTATTCGGGTTACAACCAAATCCTCATGGATGAGGAGGACCAGGAAAAAAACTACTTTCGTTACCCACCAAGGGACGTACTGCTACAGAGTTATGTTGCTCGGATTAAAAATGCAGGGGCGACACATCAAAGGCTAGTTACCAAAATGTTCAAAGAACAACTCGGCAAAACCTTGGAAGTATATATAGACGACATGTTGGTCAAGTCGAAAAGAAAGGAAGATCATATCGACTATTTGAGAGAGGCATTCGACATACTCAGGTGATACGACATGAAATTGAACCCTGAGAAATACGCCTTCGGCGTAACCTCAGGAAATTTCCTCGACTTTTTAGTGTCGCAAAGAGGCATCGAGGTTAACCCCGACCAAATCAAGCCTATAGAGGGAATACTAGAAAACTTGACCAGCAAGAAGAAGGTACATAAGTTGACAGGTCGTATACACGCCCTATCGAGGTTCATCTCACGATCCTCTGATAGATGCCACAAGTTTTTCGGCGTGCTCAAAAGGGACAATGGACTCCAATGGAATTTTGAGTGCGTTGACGCCCTGAGAGAACTAAAGGCGTACTTATCTTCGCCCCCAATGCTTGTTAAGGCAGAACCTGGAGAGCGCATCCTAATCTACTTGGTCGTGTCTGAAGTGGCAGTAAGCGCAGTCCTGGTCCGAGAAAATAAAGGTACGCAATCTCCAATCTACTACATTAGCAAGACCTAAGTCGATGCTGAAATGAGGTACCCCCACCTCGAAAATCTAGCCTTGGCTTTAGTCGTAGCTCCGCGAAAGCTTAGACCTTATTTCCAGTGGAACCTCATCTCGGTGGTCACGACCTTTCCTCTAAGAAGTATCCTACACAAGCCTGAGTTGTCGGGTAGGTTGGCCAAATGGGCCATCGAATTGAGTGAGCATGATTTAACCTATCAGCCGTGAATAGCGATAAAGTCGCAAGTACTTGCCGACTTCGACGTCGACTTCAGCGCTAAACTAATGCCCGAGGTCGAAAGGGAAGCCATTAGTACTTCCCCTAAACACGCGGCCTATGGATTTTGTACACCGATGGCGCCTCCAACGCGTTAGGATATGGACTAGGACTCATACTCAAGGTCCCGACAGGCGAGATAATTCGCCAGTCCATACAGTGTCACGATGTGGCTAACAATGAGGCCGAGATGAGGCCGTGATTGTAGGATTAAAACCGGCCCTCAAGTACGGAGCACCACAGGTAGTCCTTCGATGTGACTCACAACTCGTGGTCAATCAAATCACAGAGACTTGCCAAATCAAGGAACAAAGGCTACAAAAATATCAGGCCGAGATCTGTAAGTTACTGCCCGAGTTCGGTGAATGCCAGCTCGACCAGATACCTCGAGCGTAGAACGTCGAGGCACACGGCCTCGCCAAATTGGCGGAAGTTACCAAAAGCATTAACAGAAAAGAGAATGTGGTCACACTCCTCCTCAACCATCGACCAAATTGAGGTACACACTATTAACCTAACTTGGGACTGACGCAATCGTATCGTCGCCTACCTGCAGGACGACGTGCTCCCAAACGACAAAAAAAAAAGCCAAAAAGCTTCGAATGCAAGAAGCTAGGTATAGCATCATCAACAACGACCTATACAAGAGGACGTATGGCGGCCCTCTAGCAAAATTTCTGGGACCAAACCAGACACGACGCGTTCTAGAAGAGGTCCACGAGGGTCACTGTGGGGCTCACACCGGCAATCGATCCCTAGTCAGATGTCTCATACGAGCAGGATACTACTGGCCCACAATGAAAAAGGAAACATCTGATTTTGCTAAAAAACGTGAACCGTGCCAAAAGTACGCCCCCATGATCCACCAAGTGGGAGATCACCTCCACTCAGTCATGTCGCCTTGGCCTTCGTCAAATAGGGAATGGATATCGTCGCCCCCCTTCCCGCAGGACAAGGTAATGTATGATTTCTTTTGGTTTTAACTGACTATTTTTCTAAATGAGTGGAAGCATGTGCATTCTCCCTTATACGCGAACAAGAAGTGATCACCTTTATATGGAGGAACATCGTATGCCGCTTCGGCATCCCCAAAGAAATCAGTTGTGACAACGGACCCCAATTCACAGGTAAAAAAGTTGTTGAATTCTTCGAGAAATGTCACAACGAAAGAATACTCTCCATGCCATATACCCCGCTAGCAACGGACAAGCTGAATCCTCCAACAAAACGATATCGAATATCATGAAAAAGAAACTCGAAAACGTGAAGGGACTGTGGCCAGAGGTGCTGCCAGAAGTGTTGTGGGCATATCGCACCACGCCAAAGACAAGCACAGGGGAAAAATCACACTCACTATTCTGTGGGACTAATATAGTGATACCAGTCGAGGTCGGAGAACCAAGTCTAAGATATTCAAATGAGAGCGGGCCAAGCAACGATGAAAGTAGAAGTCAAGACCTCGACGAGGCCGAAGAACGAAGAGACATGGCTTACATAAGAATGGTAGCCCAAAAACAACAGGCAGAGTGGTACTACAACAAAAAATCCAAGGTCAAGCCACTCAAAGTCGGGGACTATGTACTCAAGGTCAAAACATAGGCGAGCAAGGATCCACGGGAAGGCAAACTAGGGACCAATTGGGACGGACCATACAAAATTACGACGGCAGTAAACAAATGGTCGTTCCAACTAGAAACAATGGAGGGGAAATCACTACCAAATAATTGGATAGTCGCCCACCTCAAATACTTCAACTTCTAAGGATAAGACGTCCTCCAAGTCGTACTCTTTTTCCCTCACCCGAGTTTTGTCCCAGTTGGGTTTTCTCAAGGAGGTTTTTAACGAGGCGACGAAGAGGGCATCTCGAAGTTAAGTTCATCGCTCGACCTCTCAACTACTTCTCCAGGTCGACTAATAAAGGGACTAGATAGACTGGGACTTCTCCAATGTATGTATGAACATAACAGAACTTCTCTAATGAATGTATAAACAAAGTGAAATATGCAAACATATGATGTTCACATGTCTCCACCAAGTTTACACATTACGCCAATCCAGGAAACAACATTCGACCTCGTTCGAATCAATGTTAAAGTCAATATTCGACCCTGCTCGAATCGACTTACATTCGACCCCGTTCGAATTAATTTTAAAGTCAATATTTGACCTTGCTCGAATCGACTTACATTCGACCTCGTTCAAATCAATTTTAATGTCAATATTCGACCTTGCTCGAGTGACTTACATTCGACCCCACTCGAATCAACTTACATTCGACCTCGTTCGAATCAATTTTAAAGTCAACATTTGACTCTGCTCGAATCGACTTACATTCGACCCCGTTTGAATCAATTTTAAAGTCAACATTTGACTCTGCTCGAATCGACTTACATTCGACCCCGTTCGAATTAATTTGTACTATTAGAATTTTTAGGAACACGTTCCTTATAAATAGAAAGAGACACAACGATGGGGGGGCATGTGATATTCATTTGTAAAACACACTTGACTTTAAAAGAGAGAATCAGATCTTATTGCAAGCATACAAAAATAATATTTTCACTAAGATTCTTGTCCACACTTTTCCTCTGGATCCGAGAATAACTTCGATATTCAAAAGCTTATCCATCACTCATCATTGTCAGAAGGAACATTCATTGATTTCATCATTTCTTAGGTGACTCATTCGATCTATTTACATTGGTATCATTTATTGTTGTTCATCGCTATTTAATGCAACGTTACTTCCTTTAATTTCTTAAATATTGATTGTGTGACGCCATTGCTATTGAAAGTATATCTGCATGTTATTTATTTCACTTCCAAGAATTTCATCTTTAGGATGTTATTATTAAGTAAGATTAACTCTTATAAAGTGTGATAGTCACAACATGGCCGAAGCTATAGCTGCGGAGTTCGGAGGGAAATGGTGCAACCGGTGGGGTTTCACTAATTTTGTTCTTGAACTTGATTCTACTACTATTGTGGATATGGTTAACCACGTGGGAAACAAGAGCTGGAAATTGAAGACGGTGGTAGAGAGAATCTCAAGCTTGCTTCATGAAACAAATGCAACGGTTCAACATTGTTATAGAGAAGAAAACCAAGTTGTGGATGCCTTAGCTAAAAGTGCATCCATATCTGGTACATGTATGATATGTCAATCCTTTGAGCATCTACCTAAGGAAACTAAAGGCCCTTTCATTATGGATAAGTGGAAGATGCCTAGTATTAGAATAAAATACGAGAAGAACAACTTTTTTGTTAGTTTTAAATTGTTGTATATAGGATTGACAGTAGAGTGGTAGTGTACATCCACTGTCCGTTTTTTGGGTGATGGCAATCACTAAGTTGTATTTTGTTTCGGAAATAAGGCCTAGCCCCCCTCATTGATCCTTTTTTTTGCAATATAACACTTAGACCTCTGTCTGGGGAACTTTATTTAAAAAAAATTAGTTGAACTAAGATCTATATTTTTGGTCAAACAAGTAGCACGGAGATACTGAGGTAAGTGTGAAGATTTTACATGCTAAATGAAGTATAAGCTTTGTATGCACTCAAGCTTAGTCATAAGATCAGAGAAGAAATTTACATGATATATTACACATTTAAGGTAGAAGGTTAAAATGACATTCAAAAAGTCCAAAAAGACATCATAATTATTTCTGTCTAAGAAACTTCGTTGAAGGGGTTTGTAGAGCAAGAAAAACCTTGCTGCACAGGCTATTCAAGCAATCTCACCGAGCAACTTTCTCAGAAGGATTTTTAGTAAAAATTGTGTGGGGTAGTCACCTTTTAAAGTGATATTTATTTTTATTCAGTATTTTTAATGTTTAGTAATAATAGCCACTAATCTATTAAAATTAATATGAAAAGATTGTGTTACCCTTTCTTCTATCTCTTTCATGTGTTACCCTTTGTTGTCAATCGAAGTCTTTTTCTAAAAAGTCATCAAATTTCCTCATTCCAGTGGAGGGACCAATCACCTTCAGAAATCATGCATATCCATTTTTTTGTTCGCTTCGGTCTTCCCAAATTCATGGTTATCATTCTATTTTTCATGGTAGTAATTTCATTTGCTTGAGACCTTTTTTTTTTAATTTCAAAAAGTGTTCATTCAAATTCTATTATAAGCGAACAAATTCATGATTTGTATATAGACTAACGAATTCATGACTATTTGGCGCAAAATCAGGAGCTCTTCAACGGAGAAAAGGTGGTACTTTAATTTTCCTATTAGTTTGTAAAGATGAATTTCCGGATTCCCAAGTGCTAAAAACTTGGAGCAAATAGAAATTGATATAAAAAATATAAGGATAAAGTTAAGTACATGTAGTTCTGAAGTCCTGAACTTAGAGTTACAAGTTCAAATGTTAAGGACAGACAGCCCTAACCTACAGTTACAAGTTCAAAAGTTAAGGACATGTAGTCCTGAAATTAAGTTCAAAAGTTAAGGACATGAGCAGAAGGGTATTTTTGCCCGGACAGTTAAAGTTTATTAAAGCAGTGGCTAAAAACTAAAGACATTTTAAACAATGACTTAGACGTAAATACATATATTATTAGTGACTAACCGTGCACTTCCCCCGAATTTTTAACCAACTGGACTGGATAGATGAGTAAGAAAAGTCTGGTTGCACAGGCTGTTCGAGCAATCTATCTGGTCTGGCGTATAGCAGCTAGTCAGATTTTAGTACTGCCAGAATTAAATCGATAACAGAATGTATAAAAGAGTGTACAACAAGAGTGGGGCAGACAATAAATTAAAAGGGAGGAAGAGATGAACATACAGTTTGCGAAAGATAATTCCTTTGGAAAACAACCATGAATCTGTTCTCCGTTCTGTTATTATTATTATTATTTTGTAGCCTTGTATTTTCTCTCGTTTAAATTGCATAATGATATTTTAATAATGGGGCAAGTAAAAGAACCAAGTCTAACTTGTGAGCAGAATATAGTACACAGAGCAAGGAAAGCTTAAAGAAGACAACGACCAATTGGAGATTTCAGTTTGAAGTTTTCTTGAGTCATTGTAGATACAGAGAGAGACTAGAGGTAGCTAACTTAACGTCGACAAGATCTTATACGTGTCAATGGTCGCATTAGATCCATTGAAGAAAAGTGTTGGAACTACAACGGGCAAATAGGGTAACAGCGTACCAGCGGTGATAAAGCACCGAGAATTTTAGTACCAACTTTGTGATGCAACTTTCTATGGCATGTGAAAGCGAGATGCAAGAGTATAGAGAATTGAGAAAGTTCTGCTTTTGATATAAGGTCAAAAGTGAATCTCTAAATTATTTTTATTTGTGTAAAAAATTCTAGAATGATAAATCGACTTGTGATTAATCTGATGGACTGGTTGTTGTGGGCCTGTAATTGGGATGATTTGGTCCTAGTGTAAAAATTTCGGGAAAAAAAAAATCATAAATGCCAGAGTTATAACTGGTAATCGCAAAATAGTCACAGTTTCAAAAATAATCGAAATTTAGTCACTTTTCATGTAAAGATAAAATTTGAACAAAAATATCCTTGAAATCCGAAAAATTTTAGCATAATATGCTGGAAGTTTATACTCATAACCTCCATAATTGAGCATATTATGCTGGAATTATTCATGTACTATAGTTCCAGCATAATATGCTCAAAGTTTATATGCAAGAGTTCCATAATCTAGCATATTATGCTGCAACTTTTCATGTTTCGGCAAAATAGTGATTATTTTTCAATGACTTTACAAATACTTGCTATTTTTCAATTACAAGTCTGAAACTGGCTGGCCGGTGTTATTTTCACTAACAATGCTGGAAGGACCTTTCTAAAACTACGATCCATATTTCATTCCGTTAAAAAATGTTTTAGAAGAATAGTCCCGCATCAGAATTTTAAAGTATGTTCTCCAAAATTTTGAAGCACCAAAAGTTCTGACTTCTGACGATCACTATAATTTTCAGCACCAGAAATTTTGATGATCGTCAAAAATTTTAGCCATAATGCTGAAAACTTGAGTTGATCCGTCAGAATTTGTGAAAAAATTATGACGAACACCGTAATTCCTTAGATTCCGTCTAGGATGCTTTGAAATTCTGTCATCGTGTTTTAAAATTTTAACATAGGACTTTTTCCTTAAAACTTGTTACTGGGGTAAAAAATTAATGTGGCACAAAAGATGTTATTCTCTCAAATTTCATGTGCTACCTTATTTGGACACCGCTATCTAATATCTAATTTTTTTTAAAATTTTTTACGTCTACCCGTTTTGAAATAATTTTATATATGCGGTATCTGAAAGCCTACATCCAAGCAAAAATGCATGGACTTCAGAAAAAATAGCTGAAGTAAAAAAAATGACTAAACAATATATGACTGAAGTGAACTTCTGGTAAAAAGTTGTGATCATCAATAATACCTTTTAGCTTCTTTAGTTTCGTCTTTCATTTTCTATTTTTATTGTTGTTGTTATAGTGGGGACTTTGATAAAATGAGTATCATTTCTTAATAAAATGGTTGGTCAAAATTTTGTAAACCTTTAAGTGAATCCATATGGATTGTGCTAATTACTACTCCTATGTATGAATGATGTTTTATATTCACGCGGGATCTTACTCCTTTTATTTTCTGTCTTGAGTGCCACACCCCTTTTTCTCAATAAAAATTTCACTAAACCCTCTTAAAATTAATAAAAGAGATTTTGTGAAGCTTGAAAAAGATTTTTAAATTTGGAAGTGACAAAAAGATTGTGTTAAAAAGGAATTACTCAGAGTCGCCACCTGACATTTGATTTCGGTGTGTCAGATCACCATTTTTTTTAGAAATAAGTTTTCCTTTTAAATACTTAAGACTCTAAAACTAAGTTTGCACCAGAGATTCGGGTAAGAGGGTTCATTTGACTCGGGGAGAAGGTGTTAGGCATTCCCCGAGTCCCGTAACTAGTACGGTTGCGTACATGATCAAGTTGGCTTTTAAAATATTCAAACTGAGGTAAAAACACAAAAAAAGAAAAATAAACACACAAGAGGCTCGAGGTCGTCCCCACCTAATAAAAGAAAGTAAAAGTAAAAATAAAAGTCATATACTATACTTCCTCAAATTTCCCATCGTTGGCCTTCAAATACAAATACTTCGGGGCATACCCCGCATAAAATATATACAAATCCTTCGGGGCATTCCCCGGATACAATAATCAACTAACGGGGATGACCTCTCACCTCAAAAGAGAAACTAAAATACGAGAGTCCTAAAAGTTTGCCTACCCTTGTATGGTCGGCCTAAACATGCTTCTAGCGGACAATGTAATAAAGGTAAAATAAATAAAACTAAAAGAAACAAAAATTAATTTCATGCTCAATCCCTTTTAACATGCATTTGACCAAGCCCGACTCCTAAAACATGCGAGCAAATTAAACATTAACGGGCTAGGTTTTTCCCCAACTCCCCCCAGCCCAACCATTCAACAAATATCAATCCCATGGAATCAATAAAGAATCTCATTTTTTACCAAGCATCCGAAACAATCAAATATCGAATTAGAGATCAAAGAATTAAATCGAATTGCAGTCAAACCACAGATTCAAAGCCGGTGAAACAAAACACAAGCAACGAGGAACATCAAATCTAACTAAAATCAAAATGCGATAGAGAAGACTGGAATGAACCTGAATCGAACTTTGATTAACTTTGCTTGAACATAGAATACGAGTGAAATTCAGCGACAAAAATTCGAAATAGGCAGCGACCAAATTCGAGCAGAACCACGACCAGAAATGCGAACGGCAATTCCAAAATTTGACACCTCCTCGGTTTCAACTCCAATTCAAGCAAAATTTCAGGAAAAAAAAGGGAATGTTTTCTTATATTTTCCAATCTTTCTCAAAAGAATTCTGCCCGATTTGTCCCAAAAATTATCGTTCTAGTTTCTGTTTTTGTTCTGATTTTTGATCTCCATTTGATTCTCAGATCTGGATTCTGATTTCAGATTTTTATATACTCCTAGTGTGCAAATCGTGTGCAAAAGGTGAGAGAAAATGGTCCACCAGTTGAGTGGTTGCTCGATAGAGAAGAACAAGAAACTGGGTGGCTGGTTTAGAGAGGTGAAGAAGGAGGTGCGGGGATGGTTTCGTTGTTGCTGGCGTGGAGATGAGGAAGATGGTGGCGATGGAGTTTCAGAGGGGTGGGGTGAGGGGATGGCGGCTGGTTTCGGCGGATGAAGAGAGAGGGGTTCGGCGACTGTGTTGTTGGTTTAAGGGTGACATCCGGTGAATGAAGGGGTGAGGTTGCTGGAGTAGTCGCCGGCGGTGGGAGGGCGACGGCAGCCTTGGTATGGGATTTTTCTTGTAGGGATGGATGTCTTCTAGGGTTTTTTGGGTGTAAGGTTTAACGTTAGGGAAGAAGAAGATGAATCGTGTTCTTCTATTGGGCTTTTCAAAATTGGACCAAAGACAAAAAGAAATGGACCTTACAACTCAAAAACTCACTCTTCCTTCTAAAAATATACAAAATTTATAATATAAAACAAATTCTAATTAATTTAAATAAACAATATTATATTGTGAAACTATTTTGGTATTTTTTCATGATTATATAAGAATAAAAGCCTAGTAAAATAGTATGACTACAAAACCTTAATGAAACTATTTTTTGTAATTTTCGTTTTTGTGATAAAATAAAGTAAAAGAGTTAAAGCTAGTTAAAATAACGATATTAGGCCTAAAATAAATATTTAAATGCTAAAACGTATAATATCTCGAGGAGGGTCAAAAATTACGTGTCTACAGCTGCCCCTCTTTGACTGGAAACACGAAGAGTTTTCAGACAAAGAACGACTAGACAGGTTTTTGACCCGACCCTTATTTAGAGAGACCTAAAACTAAAGAAAGGAGAATGTGACCGAGCCCTGGTATCCTGAGCTGCTTACATATCCTTGGCTATAAAGGAATCGGGCCACGTGTAGTTCAGAGGTAGGAAGAGTGATGGAGTATGCCGAGGTGGAAAGCCGATTGAGGTGCTGTTATGTCGAGGTTCCGGTTTGCGGCCTTGTTATTACATCAAAATCAAAAATGAAAAAGACTAGCTAAACATGTCAACTATGAGTTATAAGGTTCCTATCTATAAGTCTTCTGAAGCTTGATCTTGTGTTTTGAATGGTTTTCATGCAGACTTTAGATTTGAACCTTGATGCTTGCTAGCTGCAGGTGATGGTTCATTCTTCCACGACTTCTCCGGAGAACGACGGGACATGCAAAGCTTGTGACTCAGTTATGTCTTGAGCAATCCACATCTTGCCTCCGCTTCTGCATTTTGGATACTTCTTCCTTCTTCTTCTTTTTTTCTTTCTTCTTCTTTTATTCTGGATTAAGACTACTCATGTTGGTCATCTATCGTCGACTCGCATTCTTGCCACGAGCTTCTGCTACTTCTAACCTGAATTGAATTCTGAAATGACTTCCCTCGTTATCTAGGTGGGCGCCTGCTACTGACTTAAAACTTGAAATGATTCCCTCGTTCTCCAGTGGGCGCCTGATGACTTAACTTGAAATAAATTCCTTCGTTCTCCAGGTGGGCGCCTGATGACTTGACTTGAAATGAATTCCCTCGTTCTCCGGGTGGGTGCCTGTAATCAAAACAACAAAACAAACAAAATTTTGTTGCCCCAGTTTGCACTCAGGGGACTTGTGAGTTGTTAGCAAAACTGTAAACCACTTATGTTACTGGTGCAATGATGGGAATAAACTAAAGACTCGACTAGGATGTGCATCTCCTGTGAGTAAAACCAAGAATGTTTGACTAGCAAGTGCGTCTGCTAAGAGTAAAACCTGAATGACCCAGACTAGGAAGTGTGTCTCCTAGGAGTGAAACTTCAATGACTCAAACTAGGAAGTGCGTCTCCTAGGAATGAACATAAATGACCCAAAACTAGGAAGTGCGTCTCCTAGGGGTAAAATCTCAAATTAGGAAGTGCGTCTCCTAAAACAAAAGTTGAAAGACCCAGACTAGGAAGTGCGTCTCCTAGGGGTGAAACTTCAATAACTCAAACTAGGAAGCGTGTCTCCTAGGAATGAACTTAAATGACCCAAAACTAGGAAGTGCATCTCCTAGGGGTAAAATCTCAATTTAGGAAGTGCGTCTCCTAAAACAAAACCTGAAAGACCCAGACTAAGAAGTGTGTCTCCTAGGGGTGAAACTTCAATGACTCAAACTAGGAAGTGCGTCTCCTAGGAATGAACTTAAATTACCCAAAACTAGGAAGTGCGTCCCCTAGGAGTAAAATCTCAATTTAGGAAGTGCGTCTCCTAAAACAAACTATAACCTGAAAGACCCAGACTAGGAAGTGCGTCTCCTAGGGGTGAACTTAAATGACTCAAACTAGGAAGTGCGTCTCCTAGGAATGAACTTAAATTACCCAAAACTAGGAAGTGCGTCCCCTAGGAGTAAAATCTCAATTTAGGAAGTGCGTCTCCTAAAACAAACTATAACCTGAAAGACCCAGACTAGGAAGTGCGTCTCCTAGGGGTGAACTTAAATGACTCAAACTAGGAAGTGCGTCTCCTAGGAATGAGCATAAATGACCCAAACTAGGAAGTGCGTTTCCTAGGGGTAAATGCTCAATTTAGGAAGTGCATCTCCTAAAACAAAAATATAATTTGAAAGACCCAGACTAGGAAGTGCGTCTCCTAGGGGTGAAACTTCAATGACTCGAACTAGGAAGTGCGTCTCCTAGGAATGAACTTAAATGACCCAAAACTAGGAAGTGCGTCTCCTAGGGGTAAAATCTCAATTTAGGAAGTGCGTCTCCTAAACAAAACATAACTTGAAAGACCCAAACTAGGAAGTGCGTCTCCTAGGGGTAAAACTTCAATGACTCAAACTAGGAAGTGCGTCTCCTAGGAACAAAAACATGACCTGATTGACCCAGACTAGGAAGTGCGTCTCCTAGGGGTAAAATCACAATTCAGGAAGTGCGTCTCCTAAACAGTATAACCTGAAAAACACAGACTAGGAATTGCGTCTCCTAGGAATGAAAACTCAATTTAGGAAGTGTGTCTCCTAAAACAAAACATAACTTGAAAGATCTCAATTTAGGAAGTGCGTCTCCTAAAAAAACATATAACTTGAAAGACCCATACTAGAAAGTGCGTCTCCTAGGGGGTGAAACTTCTCAATAACCTTTGCATAAGCAGAATTTGGGCATTACACCTGAAAAATTCAAGCTTTGATGTGAACATAGCCTTCATCCCTGTTTCAGACAAAGAAAAACTTGTGAGTTTATACATGGTGGTTAGTTTGTGGCCTTGACCTTGAGGTATTTTTCTCCTTCACTTGCCATGATAACTCTTATTTCCATTTGGAAGACCTTGCTTGTTAGGTTAACCACTTTCTCTGTCAACCCTTATCAATGAAAACACCTCTGATCCGTTCAAGCCCAATACCTTATACCCGATGTATTGCTCATGAATTGACATTTAACGAACCTTTGCATTTCACATGAATCCCAAAGCACATCAATTATTATTAAATCAATGCGCATATTATTCTTTCTTGAATTATACCACCTTGATGTGCTAGCCAGATGCCGCTCTGTGCAATTGGAAAGCTGGTAGCAAATTTTGAAGTCATTTCTCACTTGTTCTGACCAAATGGACTCGTAAAGAGGAATTGAACAAAGCTAGAGGAACAGAGTAAAGGACAATGGAAAGAGATGATATCAAACAAGAACATTACAAAGTAGAAATTTATCACATGTGGACACCAGCTCTAATGACCATGACATATATTTTTGGATTGAGTAGCCTAATCTGTCAAGCAAGTCTAATGTTCCACTCTTGTTATACCTCTGTGCGGTGAAACTAGGCTTCAATGCTCCGATCATCCTATCTGATTCACGATCCTTATTCGACTTGTAGTGCCCGAAGGGTTTTCACCATCAAGCCTCTCTCATTTTGCTCTTTCTCTCAACTCACCGTCGCCTTATGGTGCCCCTAAGGGTTTTCACCAATAAGACTCTCTCATTTTATCATTTTCTCTCTTTGTGCTGAGAATAAGGTATTACCCATGATTCAATAAAATCATACTTTCACCACACACTTGCTTTGGCATCCTCAAAGATTGGTCGGAAGGTTTTTTTTTGGACCGTAATGTAGGCTTTTGGACAGGGTTGGAAAGAAAGGGTGGCATGAAGGCTCAAAATAATTTATGATGAAAGGGTTCAAAATTACAAGTTTTGGAATCAGATCTTTTGGCCAAAATTAAAACTGTTGCCCCAGTTTCTTTGTCAGGGTAATTCCTTTTTTTTTTTGGATTTTTGTTTTAATGGGACCGAACCTCAGAGTGAGGCTGCCTATGTATCCTTAAAAGGAATCAGGTCGAACGTAGTTCCAACCACTGACCTGACCTTTTTTCATCTTTCTTTCTTTTTTCTTTTCTTTTCTTCTTTTTCTCTTTTCTTTTTTTTTTCTTTTTCTCTTTTTATTTTCTTTTTCTTCTTTTCTCTTTTTCTTTTTCTTTTCCTTTTCTAGTTCCTAACTCTATTTCTGATTCCAAAAAAGAGGTATGAAACAAAACAAATTAAGGCTCAAAAGGGGTAGCAAAAGATAAAAGTGTTTGGGTAGCAGAATAAAATGCCTTCGTCATACCAAACTTCAAAAATGCCAAGTACAAGCATGCAATCGAAGATAAGCAAAGAAATCATACATAGTATCTATTGATGGCATCAACACAAGCAGAAAGTGCCAATGGGCAATACCTTTGTTCCAATGAATAACTCTTGCCAGTTCGAAGCAGACTTGACTCAACCTTATCTTGACGTGGAAGAATGCATTTCAGCACTGACTGATCTACCTCAAACTTCTTGAGAGACACTCCCTTGTCGTATGCTCTCATCAACCTCTTGATTTCTCGGACTAACTGCCTCAGTTTCACTCAATTCAAGCTTCAGGTCATCTTAGAATGTGTGAATCTTTACATGTTTCCTCAAATGCATCTTTTTATCATATTCAAACTATGCTTCATTATTCCATGATTAGATTTGATTTCAAGATCTGGCTAAAAAATTTGCATGCATGTCATGTCATTAGAACTGGCCTGAAGAAAACTATATTCAAGAAAAAAACTAAACGAAGACTGACTAGAACTAATAGAAAACAGGAGATTGCATTAGGCAGACGGTGAAAAGGGTTTGAACAAAACAAGCAAAATAGACATGGGTTACAACCCTGGAACAATCCTAGATAACACTAGTCGAGTTACTACAACTAAACGAACTAGGCAAAATAAGAAGAAGAAGGGTTTGATCCACAAGACAATATCCGGATTACAACCCTGAAATAACCCGGACAACAAAAATGACCACAAAATAAACCACCAAAACTCCTTCTTGGCTACCCAAGAAAGGAGTGTCTTTCCAATCACCAAGCTCGACATCTTAGCCACTGAGTTCCACATCAAAATTGCTGGGACCTTCACCAACTTGAATCACATTGTCTCACCAGGCGGCTCATTGACTCCTTTGACCAACCTTTCGTCATTGCAAACCATCCCAACAATTTGTACGTTTTCATGTACCTATAGAGGATTATGTGTGACACTTGGGGTATTACTGCCTTGGACCACAATTATCCCTTCTTGAATCATTCTTTCTATTTCCCCTTTCAAAGCACGACAATCTTCAATGCTATGCCCTTGAACATTAGAGTGGTACATGCACCGTACAGTAGGATCAAAACCTTTTGCATATGGGTCCGGAGTATAGCCAAGGAGAGGCTCAATCAGTCCAAAACGTTTCAACTTTTCAAACAAGCATGTGTAGGATTCTCCAATTAGCGTGAAACTATTTCGTTGCATCTGTTCCGCTCTATGCCCCTGTTTTCTATGGTTATTGGGTGCTCGGAAATGTTGTGAAGGTGAACGAGTATTTTGCGGTGCTGGTGCTCGCCACAAAGGGTGACCCAGTGGTTGAACAAATGACTGGACATTGTACGAAGGATAATGCTGAGGAGGATTATGTGGATCTCGGGGACAGGTTTGGGGTTGAGGTTGAGGCTGTGTATATTGGTGAGGTGTACCCGCGAGGCCATGTCGTGATCCTGAGACAACCATGGCAACATCATCATGTTCCTTTTGACCTAGCAAGCTTCCCGTGTCGTTCTGAGTTGCTTGTGTTGTGGTTTTTAAAGCAGAATAGCTCATGATCTTGCTCGACTTCAGCCCATCTTCTACCATTTCTCCCATTTTTACCACATCATTGAAAGGTTTACCAATGGCAGAGATCAAATGGCCATAGTAAGTGGGCTCCAAATCTTGAAGAAAGTATTTAACCATCTCATCTTCTTCCATCGGAGGATTGACTCGTGCAGCTTGCTCCCTCCAACGGAACCCATATTCTCTAAGCTCTCATTAGGCCTCTTTTCCACCTTGGTCAGAGATAAGCGGTCTCGGACAATGTCTATATTGTACTGAAAATGCCGAGCAAAAGCCTGAGCCATATCATCCCATGTATACCACCTGTTGGCGTCCTGGCGGGTGTACCATTCTAAAGCTGCTCCACTCAGACTCTGGCTGAAGTATGCCATCAACAATTCGTCTTTTACCCCTGGCGCCTCTCATTTTACTGCAGTAACCTCTCAGATGAGCTACAGGATCCCCATGTCCGTCATATAAGTCAAACTTGGGCATCTTGAACTTGGCAGGTAATTGAACATCAGGGAACAGACACAAATCCTTATAGGCTACGCTCACCTGACTTCCTAACCCTTGCATATTTCTCAATGACTGCTCTAAACTCTTTACCTTTCTAGATATCTCCTCTTGCTCCACGTTCTTGGGTGGTTTCTCAGTTTCAACATGAGGCTCAAAGTGAGGAGTGTAGGAGTAAGGATTTGGGACTTTGAAGGAGGGTTCGGGAGCATAATATTGGGTATCTGGATCTTGGAACGCAGGCTCACAAGAGGATTGGTGAAGGGTGGCTTGTGGAGGGGGTACAAAAATAGGAGCAGATGTTGGATCAGGGTATGGGGTTGTTTTTGTTGGTGGGGCATGAAAAATCTGGGACGAAGTGCCAGGGTAGGAGTGGTAAGGGGTGAAGCCTGGTGCATGTTGTGGGGAAAGATCAACGGTATTAGGCATCTGAGCTTGGGACAGTGGTGGAATGGAAGCAGGGTTTTCTACATAATTGGTAGGGAATGAAGGTGAAGGGTGTCCCTTAACCCAGGCCTGATACATTTCTACCATCTGATGTTTTACCTTTCGGAGCTCTTCTTTGAGTTCCGATTCTGATTCAAAAATTTCCCTCGGCGGGTCCATAACTCTTGTGTTTGTTTCTTTGGTAGTAATGACTGTCTAGCGCTTCGACCTAGTGTTGTAGGAATGACTTGTCAGGATGCCAACAAACTAACCACCGTCCTGAAAACTTAATTGGTAATAGGGAAAAACAGAACAAAGACACCGTTTCAGCGTTAGGGCATTTACAATAATAATTTCACATTGCGTGCAATGCACCTAGCAACAATTAACGGTTCTAAAATGGCTTTGAGGGTCGTAAGGTCATATGGCATCATCCCAATTTTGTTCATTTCAATCTTCTCTTTTCTTTCTTTTCTAGCACAGCTTGCTCATTTTCCTTCCTCTTTTCTTTCTAATTATCACTGTTTTCTTTCTATCACCCCTCACGTCCCACAACTTCATTTTCCCTTTTTTTTATTTTCTTTTTTCATTTTTTTAAAATTTTTAAGAAACTGATTTGATCGAACCCTATGTAGGTTGCCTACGTATCATGTTCCACATGAATCAGACCAAGCGTAGTTCTGAAAAAATGATGGATAAAATAAACTTAAAAAAAACAAGAATCTTTTTAGATTTTTCATTTATAATTTTTTTTGGGTTTTTCAAATACAAAACAAGAAATAAGATGACGAGAGACTTCAAAAACTCAATTATACTACGACACACTGTGACACCAACTAAAAGACTGAATACTACTATGCAAGACTAGAAAGTAAAAAATAATATAAAACAGACTCAAAAATAAAAAGTCTCCTAAAACAGCTCTAGAAAGCAATGATCCTGGCTAGGATGGTCCTGAGGCGTCTGTCACGCTCAAGCTCTGGTAAAACGATCCATACCTGAATGAGAAAAATTAGACCAAATAAAGTTAGTGACTCAAGACACCTCTTATTGGACACATGCAAGACATGATTGGTCTATTTCTCAAAATGGCCTATGTGGATAAAAGTGGCTATTAGTGAAAACTCAACAAAGATGACCTCAGAGGCACGAAAATACCTCAGTAAGGCTTATATGACTCAAACTCCCAACAATCATGGCCCTAGAAATTACTTTGCAAAAATGATCAATTTTGCAAAAATGACCGAAATGGCCAGAACTGGCTAGAGATGCAAACTCAAAAGGACGGGCCTTAAGATAATATGACATCTAGTTGTGAACTCAACATCCTAAGACATGGGTCATTGAACCTCCTTTGCGAAAATGACCTATTTGCAAGAATGGTTGATTTGGCCAAAAGTGGCTAGACATGCAAATTCAATAGAAATGGACCTTAAAACTGAGAGGACAACTTGTTGTAGACTTAGGGCTCTAAGACATTGGATAACAAGTCGCTTTGAGAAAATAACCTTATTTTGCAAAATGGCTGATGTAGCAAAAAGTGGCTAAATATGCAAGATTTGGCTAAAACCCCGCGAAGCCAAGAACCTAAGACTCACTAGGAAGACCGGACCCTATGTGGGTTGCCTACGTATCTCGCCCCGAAAGACGAGAATCAGGTATGCGTGGTTCGGGAAGATTGGATACAGAAAGAAAACACTAATTAAAAAAAAC
This sequence comes from Nicotiana undulata, assembly GCA_005239495.1. Lineage (NCBI taxonomy): Eukaryota > Viridiplantae > Streptophyta > Magnoliopsida > Solanales > Solanaceae > Nicotiana > Nicotiana undulata. Next base: position 10,155 of record ML244546.1, on the reverse strand, counting down.
ATATTTTGTCTTTTTGAAAAAGGATGAAACATGTAAATCTTTTTTGATTTTCCTTTTATTTTTTTATTTTTTATTTTTGAAAAATTATGGGAAAGTGCAAAATCTTTTTGGATTTTTCATTTTCATTTTTTTGTCTTTATCTTAAAAATATTGTGAAAGAAAAATTTAACTGGGCCCCACTTGCTTTATTTTTCACACTTCTTTCCCAAATATTTGTCCGCTAAATGACCTTTCTACCCTCAAAGATGAAACATGTATCACATATGGCTGATTGAATGCCATTTTGGGCCAGCGGGCCTATTTGACATAATTTGGACAGGCTTCTTACAAAGGAACATGGTACCTGGGATCGGGTCCTACTAGGTCTAAATGACATGATGCAAATAAAAAATGACCTAAGGGCTGACCTACAATTGGGGTTCACTAACAAGGCAATTCGGGGCGGCACGTGGTTGATGGCGGCTGCTCTAGCTGTCCGCCCACTCCACGCTCCCATGCCACCCCCCTAAAGACACGGGTGACTCAAAGAAAAGTCTGTGTACGCTCAAACGTACTCCGGAAGACTTGTTGCAGAAAAAAGACTCATGGTTATGCAAATGATGACAATTTATAAAGCAGTAACACATAAAAGAAAAACTGTAAACAAATAAGCAGCTAGCAAATAATAAAATGACATAAACAACTAAAAATCAAATAAAGCAAACAAAACACATAAAAAAACTCAACCAAATATCCTAAAAAGCCAACAAGATCAAGTACTAGCTTGAACCTGCAAGTCCCCAGCAGAGTCGCCAGATATGTCACACCCCTTTTTTCACATAAACTTCACTAAACCCTCTTAAAATTAATAAAAGAGATTTTGTGAAGCTTGAAAAGGGTTTTCGAATTTGAAAGTGACAAAAAGATTGTGTTCAAAAGGAATTACTCAGAGTCGCCACCTGACATTTGGTTTCGATGTGTCAGGTCACCGTTTTTTTTAGAAATAAGTTTTCCTTTTAAGCACTTAAGACTCTAAAACTAAGTCTGCACCAGAGATTCGGGTATGGGGGTTCATTTGACTCGGGGAGAAGATGTTAGGCATTCCCCGAGTCCCGTAACTAGTACGGTTGCGTACATGATCAAGTTGGCTTTTAAAATATTCAAACTGAGGTAAAAACACAGGAAAAAAAAAATAAACACACAAGAGGCTCGAGGTCGTCCCCACCTAATAAAAGAAAGTAAAAGTAAAAATAAAAATCATATACTATATTTCCTCAAATTGTCCCATCGTTGGCCTTCAAATACAAATACTTCGGGGCATACCCCGCATAAAATATATACAAATCTTTCGGGGCATTCCCCGGATACAATAATCAACTAACGGGGATGACCTCTCACCTCAAAAGAGAAACTAAAATACGAGAGTCCTAAAGGTTTGCCTACCCTTGTGTGGTCGGCCTAAACATGCTTCTAGCGGACAATGTAACAAAGGTAAAATAAATAAAACTAAAAGAAACAAAAATTAATTTCGTGCTCAATCCCTTTTAACATGCATTTGACCAAGCCCGACTCCTAAAACATGCGAGCAAATTAAGCACTAACGGGCTAGGTTTTTCCCCAACTCCCCGCAGCCCAACCATTCAACAAATATCAATCCCATGGAATCAATAAAGAATCTCATTTTTTACCAAGCATCCGAAACAATCAAATACCGAATTAGAGATCACAGAATTAAATCGAATTGCAGTCAAACCAAACAGATTCAAAGCCGGTGAAACAAAACACAAGCAACGGAGGAACATCAAATCTAACTAAAATCAAAATGCGATAGAGAATACTGGAATGAATCTGAATAGAACTTTGATTAACTTTACTTGAACATAGAATACGAGTGAAATTCAGCGACAAAAATCCGAAATAGGCAGCGACCAAATTTGAGCAAAACCACGACCGGAAACACGAACGGAAATTCCATAATTTGACACCTCCTCGGTTTCAACTCCAATTCAAGCAAACTTTCAAAAAAAAAAGGGAATGTTTTCTTATATTTTCCAATCTTTCTCAAAAGAATTCTGCGCAATTTGTCCCGAAATTTATCGTTCTAGTTTCTGTTTTTGTTCTGATTTTTTAGCTCCATTTGATTCTCAGATCTGGATTCTGACTCCAGATTTTTATATACTCCTAGTGTGCAAGTCGTGTGCAAAAGGTGAGAGAAAATGGTCCACCAGTTGAGTGGTTGCTCGATAGAGAAGAACAAGAAACTGGGCGGCTGGTTTAGAGAGGTGAAGAAGGAGGTGCGGGGCTGGTTTCGTTGCTGCCGGCGTGGAGATGAGGAAGATGGTGGCGATGGAGTTTTAGAGGGGTGGGGTGAAGGGATGGAGGCTGGTTTCGGCGATTGAAGAGAGAGGGGTCCGGCGGCTGTGTTGTTGGTTTGAGGGTGACAGCCGGTGAAGGAAGGGGTGAGGTCGCTGGAGTAGTCACCGGCGGTGGGAGGGCGGCAACAGTGGTCAGGCGGCGACAGCCTTGGTGTGGGATTTTTCTTGTAGGGATGGATGTCTTCTAGGGTTTTTTGGGTGGAAGGTTTAAGGTTAGGGAAGAAGAAGATGAATAGTGCTCTTCTATTGGGCTTAGAAAAATTGGGCCAAAGACAAAAAGAAATGGACTTTACAACTCAAAAGCTCACTCTTCCTTCTAAAAATATACAAAATTTATAATATAAAACAAATTCTAATTAATTAAAATAAAAAATATTATATTGTGAAACTATTTTGGTATTTTTGCACGATTATATAAGAATAAAATCCTAGTAAAATAGTATGACTACAAAACCTTAATGAAACTATTTTTTGTAATTTTCGTTTTTGTGATAAAATAAAGTAAAAGAGTTAAAACTAGTTAAAATAACGATATTAGGCCTAAAATAAATATTTAAACGCTAAAACGTATAATATCTCGGGGAGGGTAAAAAATTACGTGTCTACGTTGAGTAAACTTTCGTGCAAGAAATATATAGATTTGATTCCAATTTCGAAAGGATCTAAAATAATACAGAAAATTTGGTCGTTCCATTTAATATACATTTATAAAAACAGTTAATTGGTACCCAATGTAAGATAACTTCTGGTTTTTTCTGGTTTTTCTCCTCCTCATCCTCCTTAATAGTTTTGTGAAAATAGAGGTGACAGTAAATTTATATGGTACTTGGGAGAATATTTTACCTATATAATTGTGATGACCCAAAAGGTCATCCTGTGTAAATGTACTTAAAACTGTATTTCGAGGCCTTGAAAGACTCCGTCTATCTCACCTCGATGTGCGTGCGCAGCCCGGGCGCGTAACCGGGAAGCCTTTATGTGGAAAACTGATAAAGTGATGAAATTATATAATTAATTTGAATAAAGTAGACTTCGGTTAATATTTTTGGTGAACGGACCCGGAGGGTCCGTAGGAAAATATGGGACTTGGGCGTACGCCCGGAATCGAATTCCGATGTCCCAAGTCCGAGAAATAAAGTTTTAAAGAAAATTGTTTTCTGAAAATAATAAAGACTTTTGAAAACGATAAATAATGTAAAAACGGTGTTACCGGGCCCGTATTATGGTTCCGGAGCACGGAACAGGTTTAACATGGTTACTATTTGTTGTCTGTAAAATTTGGTAAGAAACGTACTTGGTTTGACGTGTTTCGGATAAAAAATGGGAAATTTAGAAGTTTATGAAGGTTGAGAAAATTCTTTAGATTTTGGAGTTTAATTCAGTGTTTTTTATGTTACTTTGGCGGTTTCGAATAAGTCCGTAGGATGATTTTAAAGTCGTGTGTATATTTGATTTTGAGCCCCGAGGGCTCGGGTGAGTTCGGATACGTGTCGGAGTGCTAAGAGTTGAAAAATCTGGTGTAAGTACGTTGTATCTGGTGTCTGGTGATTTACTCTATGCGATCTCATAGGTATGGTCGCGATCGCATAGAGTTGAGAGTGGGGGAGGGGTCAGTGGCCTTATGCGATCGCACTAGGGGGTCTATGATCGCACAAGGTTAGTGGAGCTGGGGAGGGGCTGGTCTAATGTGCTGTGCGACCGCACTAGCTTTTCCGCGATCGCCGGGGTGTAGGCTAGTGTTACTGTGCGATCGCATCAGGTTGTCCGCGATCGCGGAGCTTAATAAAACAACCCTTATGCGGTCTCAGCCCTTTATCCGCGATCGCATAGGCCAAATTCCACCCAGTTACTTAAAGCTTCAAAAATAGAATACCATTACGGGAATTTCATAACTTTCACCATTTTCTTCTTCTCCACTTCTTGGGCGATTCTTAGGAGACCATTCCACCATAGCTTCGTAGGTAAGTGTTCTTAACTCCAACTTCTTCCATTTTCATCATCTAATATTAGACTTTAGGCCTAAAAACATGGGATTTAAAGGTAGAAATTGGGGTTTTGGGTAGAGTTAGGGCTTTTAGAATTTTTAGGAATTTAACCTCGTTTTGGGGTCGGATTTCAAAACAAATTATATACTCGGGCTCGTGGGGGGATGGGTGATCGGATTTTGGTCCGAACCTCGTGTTTGGACCAAGCGGGCTGGGTCGAATTTTAGTATTTTTGGAAGAATGATGGGAAATGTATAATTAGGCTTTGGAATTGAATTATTGAGTCATTATTGATATTATTGAGTCTATTATGTCTAGATACTATCATTTCGGAGTTGGATTCGAGAGGGAAAGCGGTGCTAGAGGCTTGTTTTGCATTCTTGGAGCTGGGGTAAGTGTTTGGCCTAACTTTAGTGAGGGAATAAGTGTTGGGTCGTATGTGCTACTTGTTTTATCATGTTCAATGTATAGGTGAGGTGACGAGTACCTATGCATTGTTTGTCAAGCATGCCCGTGAGTCTAATTTGGTGAATTACTTGTTGTTACTCTGATATTTACTGTGTTATGAAGTAGTTTCATTTGGGAAGTTGTTTAATTGCTGAGAATATTTGCTTAAGTACTTGTGATATGATGTCTCAATTGAGGACCCAATTCATTAAGTTATGTACTCGTAAGAAATTGGTTATATCTGAGTCCCTTGCCGGGCAATGTTATTATTTTGGTTGATATTCCCCTTGCTGGGTGGTTATGAATTGTATTTCACTCTGTTACATCCTTACCAAGCTGTTATTTGTTGTTGATTTGGGTGAGGAAGAGTGTAAAGCACGAAGGGTGATGTCGTGTATTCATTTCATTCATTGCATGGTGAGGAAGAGAGTAAAAGCACGAAGGATGATGCCGTGACATGATTATTATTACTTTCACTTGTACATTGCATAGTGAGGAAGAGAGTAAAAGCACGAAGGGTGATGCCGTGCCATGAATTATATTGCTTCCTTTTATACATTACATAGTGAGGAAGAGAGTAAAAGCACGAAGGGTGATGCCGTGCCATGATTTATATTGCTTTCATTTATACTGTGCATTGTGAGGACGAGAGTAAAAGCACGAAGGGTGATGCCGCGTACATACTTGTTTGAGTTATTATTTCCTGTTGACTTGTCTCTTTCGTATTGTTGCTTGTTCAGTTATTCGTCGTCTTTGATTCTCACTTGTTACCCCCCATTACTGGTCCTCGTATTACCATGCTTAACTGCTTATTTCTTGCTATTTTCTCTGGTACATATTATAGAACTGTTCAGGTAAATTGTTGTTGTCGTGTCTAGCCTCGTCACTACTTCGCCGAGGTTAGGCTCGTCACTTACTCAGTACATGGGGTCGGTTGTACTGATGCTACACCTGCACTTCTTTATGTTGTGCAGATTACGCAGCCGGACCCGTCGGACACCGTTAGAGGGAGTATCCTTCAGTCCATACAGGCGACACCGAGGTAGTTCCGCAGACGTTTGTGGACCTTGTCGTCACCTTCTATCTTATTTGTATTTCCATACAGTTGTACTTATTCATTTCAGACTCTTGTTGTAGCAATCTTAGACTGTCCGTGAGATTTTGTGACACCAATTCTGGGGAATTATGTATGTAAATTTTGTGGCAACTATCTTATTAATATATAGACTCGCAGCTTCCGCACTATTATTATTTTTTATGTTCATTGTTTCACTTTTAAAGGGCTTAAGTAAAGAAAGTTAGTAAATTAACTCAAACGTTGGCTTGTCTAGCGGGTACAACGTTAGATGCCATCACGGCCGGAAGGTGGGATTTCGGGTCGTGAAAATAATAAGAGAAAGCTTTTGGTACGACCAAGGGCATTCCCGTCATTGCAGAGTGGGTAAAATTTGATGTGTCATTGTTCCAGTGTTTTGTAGACAGACCCACATAACAAATTGGCTATGTGAATTTCGTAAGGGTATTAGTTCTCTCTAGGGGTGTTCATGGTTCGGTTTGGGTCGGGTTTTCTCATAAAAGAAACCAAACGAAGTAAGTCGGTTTTTCAAATATTGGAACCAATCCAACCCAATTAAGTCGGTTTTTTATCGATTCGGTTTTTGTCGGTTTTTCGATTTTTTCGGTTATTTATCGGGGTTTTTCCTAAATATGGGACATACACTACCAAATGCATATTCCGACGACTACATTTTCAACATAACACTATCAAATCAATTGTTATTTGAGAAATTTATCATTTACCAAGATATATTGATGATAATTGAATAAAATAGTGATGAATAATTTAATTACTCAATTAAAAATCGATTTATTTTTAGCATGAAATAAATTTTTTTATACTTAGGAAAAGAAAATTACCAATCAAACTAGAATATAAAGGCAAAGAATTAGATAATTAAATAGCAAAGAACTAGACTAAATATATGAATGATTAATATATACCATAAAATTTTAGAAATTTTATATAAAAAAAAAAAAAAATATATATATATATATATATAATAATAAATTTAAATAGCTACATTTATAGTCGGTTTGGTTCGGAATTTTTTGGTTATTTTTTGATTGAAACCAAAACCAAACTAAATTTGATCGGTTTTTAAAATTCAAAATCAAACCAAATCAAACCTAAAATGTATCGATTTTTTAGATCGATTTTCGGTTTGGTTCGATTTTTGGAGTTAGCGTGAACACCCCTCGTTCTCTCTTAATTTCCGTTCTCTCTCTTTCTCTCTCTTCCTCTCGCAGTGTTTCTTCATCTTCTTCAGCTTTTCTCTGTTTGTTGTTTTTCTCTTTCCATGGTAGGTTTTTCTTCTCTACTTTCTTTTCTTCTACTTTTATTGTTTTTTATCTAAAGATTTCTTTTTATTTATGTTCCCCCTTTCACCAGTTGTAGTAGTTCTTCCTTTTTTTCTTTTTGCTTTTTTCGTTTTGTTTTGAATGAGAGTGTTGATGTATATATATATTTGGCTATGTGAGTGTTGTGTAGTGCATTTGTTTTTTTAGTCTTCACTTTCTCAGAATTTGTCCATTTTATTAGGTGTTAGTTCTATGTTTTCAAAGTTATTTTGTGTAATCTTTTCTTTGTTATTGTAATTTTTATTTGTAATCGTGTGTATATTTATAATCATATGTATATTTATGTTGGTTCCTTATTCTTTTTTAATTGTTGTATTTTCTACATGCATGTTAGTAATTGTTCCTGATTGACACATGCATTATGTCATTTTGATGAATTTGATCTTTGTTGCCAACTATTGATTTGGAGTGGACTATGCACCCAAAGTGTTTGATGATATGTTTGCAAGAGATGAATCTGGACTTTAATTTTCTGCTAGGTTGCTTTGCTTATGATTATGTGCTGCTTTCGTGATGGAATGAAAATTACATTTCATTTGGTCTAGCTACTCGCATCCTTTATTAACCTGTGAAATTTGACCCAAAAAAAAACTTGTGAAGTAATCCCGGTGAGATATGAGAGTCAATGAAGATATGCATTTGCTCAGTATAATTCTGAATCAAAAAAGTAGAAGGGTGTCAATAGAGGTACTTTTACTTTCATGGTTGCAGAAAATCATATTGTATTTGGTTTAGTTATTGGTATCCATTAATGTTCTGTGTTCATACATAATTTAAAATAATGTTAAAACAATTAAATAGCTACTTAAATAAATGTAAAATTTTAATACAAAGAGTTGTTTACATGATAATATATACATACACACGCACACATATAGTTGAAGAAAAATGTTGCTCCTTTTATCTAACACTATGTCTCTATCATAAGTCTTTAAAATTAACGAATTAAATTTGGTGTTGTATAGTTGGATGGCTACACTTCATATGACATGAAAGAAGATTGATATCGATGTGGTAGATTAAAGGATGAGATTCTTCTGAATGTTTGATAGTTATGGTTCTGTTTATTAATATTTAATTGAGTTTCGGATGAGCTATTACAAATACAAGGGCGGATAACTTATTATATCAATCGGTGTTTTCAGAATCTAAAGTTGCAATTCTTTTGTGCAACACATCATGACTAAAACAAAGCAGTAAGTTAATATTCAGCCAATGACAAAATTAGGAATAGAAGAAGATGGTGGCTTGTTGAAGCTCAAATTCAGGAGCTCAAGTATGTACTTTTATGGCATTTAAAACTACAAAGACTTTTTTTGGTGAGTTTCATAGTTCTTCTTCTTCTTCACATTTTGATGTTTTCTCATGATTTTCATTTCTTTAATGTTTTGGGTCCTTCAAAGGCGAAAATTGTTTCTGATTAGTTACATATCATGAACAAATCAAAAAGATCGAATTAAGAAATACTTCTCAGATTTCTGCTGTTGGTTCAAATAATCTCTGTTAGCAGCTACGTTTTCCTTTTCTCCCCTCTATTCACTGAATCCTGAATGTTTTTTTGGTGGTCTTTCTGGCACCTTAAGCAAGTTGTAAATTTACATGATTTCATCATCTAATATATTCTTCTCTGAATTTCCTCTGTTTTCTCAAGTATTCATTTCGATCCAGTTTTAAAAGAATAAAATTTGGTTTTTGGGTAATATTTTCGCTAGATGCTTGCATGCATGTCAGTAATTTTGTTTGATTTACACATGCATGTTTTATTTTCTTATAATTGATTAGTTTTATTTAAATTGAAACAAGATTCTTGAGATAAGTTTCTCAAGAACTTAATGAAGTAATTTCTTCACTGCACAAGATTGCTGGTTAACTAGATAGTTGCACATCAATCCAAACACTTCAAAAATATTTGGAGAAAAGATACTAGGGATTGAGTAGTACTCAAGAGAAAATGCAACAATGACTCTTAGGAATCATGTGCAAGCTCAATATTAGTCACACAATTACTAATAGTTTAGCGCTTTTTAGCTGATTTTCCAAAGGAATCAGTATATATTATTAAGCAAGGGTTTTGCATTTAAATCTTTATATAGGGTTCTTGGTTGGATTAAAGTTTCTTACCCTCTAGCTCTACAGACAATGTTATGATGGAAGAAAGGTTAAATGCTTATGAATCTACTGTCTGGGTGGCCATAAGGTTGAAAGTTCTGTAATTTATTACTTATGCATGGAAGATCTTACATTAACAATTTCTTTTTCTCCGTTGAATGGAGACACGAGTTGTCTGCTATCAAATTGATTGAGGTTAAGAAGAAAAAAATAAAAGTATTCTTTCGATGATGATGTCTTCACCTGTTATATAGCACAAACATAAAGCATTTGACTTTTTTCTATTATAATAGTAATTTGTGAGAGAAAAAGATATGTGTTATTGCAACAGTCTGTTCTGAAATTTTATGTGTTGTATTTTAAGATTCTATTTGGAATACTTTATAATAAAGAAAGGATGCTTCTTAGAGTTAAGGCACTGTTCGGTAAACTTACTGTAGTATTAAATACACAATTCATGTCTCTCTGTGTTAAGATTTTCTGTTCATGGTCATTATCATATTCTTTTACATGCTATTATGCCCTCGAAGAAAACTTACGTCAATATTTATGGATTTCTTTTTGTTTTAACATATTAATTCTCTTAAATGAGGAGAAATAAATTTGTTGGTAGCAATTGCCCTACGATGTTCTGGCCATTTTTTTCCCTTTGATACAGTTTTAGATTGTTACTACCCTTCTATTGTTGCCGGTATTGAGACATTTGATGCATATATCATTGGCCTTTCATTAAAAAATTTCCTTCTTTTCCTTTCAACCACAGGATTCTTGGATTGACCCTTTGTCACGACCCAAATTCCCACCCTTTGAGCCGTGACTGCGCCTAACGTTGAACCCGCTAG
>ML244545.1:185038-199327 GCA_005239495.1 Nicotiana undulata | reverse complement strand
GTCCGGTGTAGAATTAGGCTTGAATTGGTGAAAGTTAGTTTTTGGCGATTCCGGTCGGCACTGAAAAATAGGCTATCGGGGTCGGAATGGAATTCCGACAGTAACAAGTTCGTAATGTCATTTTGGACTTGTCTGCAAAATTTAAGGTCAATCGGAGTTGATTTGGATAGTTTCGGCATCATTGGTGAAAATTTAGAAATATCAAAGTTCTTAGGCTTGAATCCGATACAAATTGGAGTTTTGATGTTAGTTTTGGTGTTTTGAGAGTGCAACTAAGTTTGAATGATGTTATGGGATATGTTGGTAAGTTTGGTTGGGGTCCCGAGGGGCTCGGGATTGATTTCGGGTGGTTAACGGGCATTTTTGGACTCAAAAACACTGTTGTTTTTGGTCTTTTCACAGCTGAAGGTTATTCACTGCGATCGCGTGGCTTATGTTGCGATCGCGTAGGGTTAAAATGGACGGGGTGAATTTGTTCAGTGCGATCGCGTAGAGTTAGCCAGGCGCGTGGGGAGTGGAGTCAGTTCTTCTTTGCGATCGCGTGATAATGGTTGCGATCGCGTGGGTCGAGGTTCCATTGAATTGCGATCGCGTGGCTTATGCTGCGATCGCGTAGGGTCTTCTGTGGGCCTGGGAGATTTGTTCTTTGCGTTCGCGTGAGTAAATCCACGATCGTAGTGCATAAATCACTGGGCACTTAAATTATATTTCCTCCGCGACCTAAACCCCTTTTTACACCATTGTTGTACGGAAAAGATCTCTAGGGGGCGATTTTGAAGAGGGAAATCCTTGTTCTTCATTGAGATAAGTGTTCTAGTCATTAAAACTCGATTATGGGTGATTATAGACCATAATCCCAGCTTTTAATCCATGAAAAACAGTAGAAAAATAGGATTTTGAGGCATGAGATTATGAGACCTTCAAGGGTCGATTTGAGGGGTCAAACGGACTCTGATTTTGGTGTTCTTTATATGTACGGACTCGTGGGAAAATGAAGAACACTTTTATGTAAAAAAATTCTGAGTTTCGGGATGCGTGCCCGGGGGTCGGGTTTTGCCCGGTTTCGGATTTTTTAGTAAAATTGATATCTTTTGATTGGAAATTGTTCCTTAAGACCATATTGATGATAAAAATCTGAACTTGGTAGATTTGGAGCCTTCGGAGGTTGATTCGAGAGGCAAGCGCATTGCGGAATAGTTTTCGGGCTAGTTTTGAGGTAAGTAATGTCTTTAAATCCTGTCCTGAGGGTATGAAACCCCGGACTATGCAACTTTCTCGGGTTTTGAAATAAAAAGGTGGAAACTTTGGAACTTGTTTCCTATTTAGGTAACTATTAAGTTGAGAAACCGATTTTTAAGCCTTTGCTTAATTAGTATTATTACATTATGATATGTTTTGGGCTGTAAGCCATGTTTGGGGCCTAGTGCCGATTTGTTTACCCATTGGGGGATATTTTTACTATTTTTCCTCACTAATATGTTATGATTTTTCACTCAGTCTTTTCTGTGAAATTATTTTGACACTCAGAGTATTTTGATACTACTTCTTGAAAAGTGTTTTTGGGTCGAGAACCCGGTATGCTATGGCCTGAAGGGCAAATTGAGAGTGTCTGACTGAGTGAGGCTGCTGGCCTATATTGTGAGGATGATATGATATGAGTGAGGCTGCCGGCCTATATTGTGTGTGAATTATGCCATGCTGTGACTTATTATTGCGCTTGGGTTGTAGGAGCCCCTCCGGAGTCTGTAACACACCCCTAGTGAGCGCCGATACCGATTGAGTGATGCCCGCGGGGCTTATGATGAGTGATTGTGAGGTTGCCTGATGGGTAGAGTGATTGTGAGGTTGCCTGATGGGCAGAGTGATTGTGAGGTTTCCTGATGGGCAGAGTGATTGTGAGGATGCTTGATGGGCTGATACTGAAAAATATTGTTACGAGAAATGATTATGGCCCGAGGGGCAGTTTTTATGAAAGGTTTTACTGAGTTTTCAAACTATGATTTACTTCGTTTTCGCACTGGTTTTACTGAGAATTTTACTAAGATATACTTATATTGCACTTGCTTCAAAGGTTTTCTCGAAACTGATTTTGAACTTATGATTGATGAATGTTACGTGGTGACTTGGTGTTTTACTGGTTTGTGTAATTGTGTATCTGTTATGTGTGTTTATATTACTCAGACAGTGATTTATTTTCATTACTACTGATTTGGCGTACTCATAAAGACTCCCTGTGCCTCTGTGCACAGATCCATGTACTAGTTCGCAGCAGTAGCTGACGCAGTTTGGTAGCAGCATTTTCACAGGATTTCGAGGTAGCTGTCCAGCGTCCACAGCTTCTCCATTTCCCTTTCTTATTTAGTCTTAGCATTTGATTCAGAGACATATATTATAGTTTTAGCAGAGTTAGATTTATTTATTCTTAGATGCTCATGACTATTGACTCCAGTTCTTGGGAGGTTGCTTAGAATATTATGGGGACGCTAAGACTTAATTATATCATTTATGCTATGGTTGCTTGCTTATTATTTAATTGTGAACTATTTTAATTGAACAAAAGTGTAGCAATGTGATGGTTGGCTAGCCTATTTCCACTATAGGCGCCATCACGGCATTTGGGGTCGTGACAGTTTCACTAAGATACTTGAAAAGCATGCCTATTCTATGGAACTGTGAACGAGTTGAGCATTCTATTTCTGAGATACTTCTTTTATTACTTGCAATATGTTGTTATGAATTATTGTTGTCTATTGGTGTCGGGCCCGACCTTTGTTCCAGATCGTCACTACTTTAAACCTAAGGTTAGGTTTGTTACTTATTGAGTACATGGGGTCAGTTGTACTCATACTACAGTCCTGCACCTTGCGTGTAGATATTTGATGCTGATGTTTCTACATGCGACAGGAGCTGGATCGAAAATCATACATGCGTTCCATTCATATCTGCTCTTGTTCTTGGTAGCTTTAGAATCATTAATAAGTTTATGTAATATTCGGATAGATGATTTATTTTTATTTCACACTAGCGTTGTAAATTCTAATCTCAGAAGCTCATGATTTGTACTATTAGTCCTTGAGAAAATTCTTGTATTAAAAAATTGTATTATCATTTCTTCTCTTGATAAGTCTTATTAAATTGGATAGTTTTTAATTGGCTTACCTAGCGGGTTGGGTTAGGTGGCATCACAACTAGTTGGATTTTGGGTCGTGACAACTTGGTATCAGAGCTCTAGGTTCGTAGGTTCTACATGTCATGAGCAAGTGTCTAGTAGAGTCTTCTGGATCGGTATGATGGCGTCTATACCTATCTTCGAGAGGTTACAGGGCATTTAGAATAAATTTCCTATCTTTCTTTCCTTATCGTGCGAAATTGATTCAGCTTGAAGCGTAACTCTTTCATTTCCTTCCATGCATTCGTGTGCACACATGAACGCTCACTATGAACTGTGCATCAACGTCTCGTGATTCCTTGGATAGGGTGCGAGATGTGATTTTTGTGTGCTGATGAGGGGACAGTCTGGAGGACTTGAGGTTGGGCTTTGACTTTAGCTCGAGCACGGGGATTTCTGTTGTGTGAGCACGTGCTTTTGGACTTATATGTCTGGTAGCGTCCCTACGAGTGGAATTTATGGCTCGATGAGTGGTTGTATGACTGTATGATGGGTATGATGTGACTATGGGATGTGTTCAAATAGATTGAATGTGACGGGAAGAGTTTTCTTGTAATGTAAAAAGGACTATTGGGTGCTTGATTTCTTTCATGATGTGACATATAGTCTCAAGTTATGAGTATATTAAAGGATCTTTCATGTTTAACTATGGAACGAATTAGGTTCTCAGGCCTTGTCGTTGAGTTCAGACTCAGGAATTTGTTATTGCATAGTAGTTATGCTGTGAAAGGGTATAAAGAGATGTCAGTTTGAGGCTAAGTAGGTGGATTATAACCTACGAGGTAATCTACGGATGTGTGATTTTTATGATGTTGTGTGGAGACTTTCTTTTCTATCAGTGGGTTATATTTGTGCGATTTGAGTTTGGATCGGTTATAATAGTTGACCTGACCGTCACGGGGATGAATGCGAGCTTAGCAGACAATTTGAGGTATTATATGGTTTGTGTTACATGAGCTTATGAAGGATTTAGTTGAATTCCAGTGCGGTTATGGCAGTAGTAGAGTATGGGCATTGTGAGTTGATGAGTGGTTATTTTACCACTCATTTTGGCCTCTTTTCGTTAGATTTTGCACCCTTCAATAATAACTTGAGGTCGTTTATAGTGTGTAATTGCTCGAATTTTAGGGAAATGATGCCATGAAGTGGTCGGTGTTGAATTGGAATGAAGTTGAACAAAAAGTGGTGGAAAATGTGCAAAAGCTCCAGTGATTCCGCACCTGCAGATTCTGGGCCGCTGGTGCGACCTCGCACCTGCAAAGGATGAATCGCACCTGCGAAGAAGAGCCAATATGTACAATAGTCGCACCTGCAATGTAATCCACTCACATGCGGAAACGCATGTGCGACCTTTTGTCCGCCTTTGCGGAAATGGCGCAAGATACCCAGACTCGCACCTGCGATGGTGAGGTCGCTTCTGCGGAGTCGCACCTGCGAGGAATCTTCCGCAAGTGCGGTCAACGAGCTTTAGGGCTGGACACAATTATAAAATCATATTTCCTCATCCCCAACTCACATATACTCGATCTAGCAGATCTTTTGGCATATCTTTGGCTTTGTAAATATATTTTTGAGAGAGAAGAACAAGTCTTGAAGCTAGGGTTTACACACACACGTGGGTTGTGAAGATTTCACTCTTGTGGTTAAGGTTTTCTTACCCATTTATGTTTGTTTCTTCATTTCCTTGCTTTGTATTGAATATTTAAGTGTGTAGTATTTATTTCCAACACTTGAATCTTGTTTATAGAAATTTACATATTTAAAGTGTGGATTAAATACCTTGTTGTGCTTATGTATTGAATGATTTTATTATATTTATGAAGTGAGTTATTGTTTCTTTAATTATTCTTGTTCTTTAATGTTTCCAAAGGGATTAGCTAACCCTAGGATTCGCCCATTAACTCCGAATTAATTTTGGAAAAGATAATTTGTGGTTTGGAAAGATTAATTAACAAGAACTTAAGGCTTTAACCCTCATTTTATAGATTGTACCTAGGGATAGGATTGAACTACTTTTAGCCAAATCCGCAAGTCCTTAATCTCTTAATTGGGTTATGAATAACTCAATTAAGAAGTCTTGTTAGTCTTTGGAAAAATCTAATTAAGAATTATTATCCGCGGCTAATTAACATAAACTCACTCATATTTGTAAAATCGTGAAATACATTGGCTCGTTACTTGAGTGCAATTCTCGAAGCATCTATACTTGTTTTCATTGATCATTTTACTTGCTTTCTAGGTTAGTTTATATTTTCACATTTAGTTATAAACAATTTCAAAACCAAAATCTATTTGTTTGGCATTGCGCGATAAGTGATAATTCTCTTGCATTCCTAATTGCCTCCATATTGTTCTCTGTGGGATTCGACCCCAACCTTGTTGGGTTACTATATTTGACATCAATCGCTTACACTATTTTAAGGTGTAGTTTGAGCGTATCAAATTTTGGCGCCGTTGTCGGGGAACAATTGGCGTAATTTAGGTTGTTTGAGAAGTAAGCATAAGTGCTTTGATCCAAACTTGTGAATATTTGTGTAATTATTTTTCTTGCTTATTTTCTTTATTTTTATATATAAAAAATATGGCATCTTATAATGAAAATTTTTCGGATGGTAGTTGTTCATACTTTGATGACCCTTGTCCTTATTGTGGAGGACCATACTCGTGGCAAAATTGTTTAAATTCTCCCGGGGATGGATTGTGCGCACAATCTCAAACCTATGAGTGGAGTATTTGTGATAGGTGTGGTTGCCAAAATGGTCATTAATACGATTGTGTATATTTGTCCGTCCCTACCCCAATCCCCCACTATGATGAATCTATTTTTTGTGATGGAAATTTTAGGGGTGAAGAAGTGGAGGAAATTGAGCATGGTAGAAATGGAGAGTTAAGCTCATGTTGGAGTGTTTACTTGAAGAAGGAAACCACGAGCAAAATGTCTTGGAAGAGATTTTGGAGAATAGTCTCCAAAATGATTTGGCACTTGAAAGGTTGCACTCACAAATGGATGCAATAATTGAAGCTTCAAGGGTTCAAAAAGCCTTGGAGGTGGGTGATAGCCAAGAATCTTAGAGGTTGAAGTTGAAAATTCTTCCTTGGAACTTGAACAAAGCCAAGAAAAACTCTAAAATGCTTAAAATGAGAGGATGATGCTCATGTTGGAGGTCGTTCTTGAAAATGAGGAAAAACACAACTTTGCACTCGTGGAATTGAAGCATGAAGTGACTCAAAATGATGAGCACATCCGCACTTTGGAGGATCAAATGCAAGCATTAATGGAGGCTCACCATGCCTCTCAAGTTGAAAGTGCGGATGGAAGCCAAGAAGAGTTCAATTCCGAGGGTAAGAGTGAGTTCTACTTTGAGGAATCAAGCCTTGAACATCCGCCAACCGACTCCATGAGCGTTAGTGATGCCAACAAAATATGGAATTAGAGTCAACCGGGGTGATTAAAAATTTGGTTGAAATTGACTCTATCCCGGGGGAAAATGAGGTTGTCAACATCCGGAAAAATTTGCAAGTTGAAGGTTTGAAGGACATTCCAAGCATTTTTCAACATTGGAATTGTGTGATGATACGGAAGTTGAACTACACGGATCAATGGGGGATTGCGAGGAGGAAAAATTCATACCATACATCTTGCAATTTGTAAAACCAAGGAAGCAAAATGACATTCCTCACATGAGAGCCAAGAAGTGCAAAATAAAGAATTTGAGGCTTGGCTCGGTCATCGACTTACCACCCCCCACCGCCCGTGGTCACAAGCTTGATTCTAAGCTAGGTGCCCAGTTCATATCATCAAAGTGGCGAGAAAAGTGATAAAGTTGACTTGTGTCGTGCGAGGCACCCCATCGTTTTTCAAAAGTTTTGGTCATTTTTGAAATTTTCTTTTTTAGAATAGCTTATTATATTTTTTCTAACCAATCCGCCAAGTTTTAGAAGTTTTGGAGTTGATATGAGCAGGTCGGGGAGACCGAGTAGAACAATACATTGTAAAATGAGCAACAAAAAGGCTAGGCAACACACTGACCCACTTTTCTATGAGGCCAGTGCAAAATGCTATCGCATAGTGACCTGTGCGAGCAAAAATGCGATCGCAAATAGCCACAGAATGTTTGTTGCTGAGCCCAGGGATTTCGCACCTGCGGTCAGGTTTCCGCAGGTGCGGTTTCGCAGAACCGGTTTACGACATGCAGGTGCGGCCTCCTTCGTAGGTGCGGCTTCATTCTCCCACGAGCTCACCCGCGGGTGCAGAAATTGACTCGCAGGTGCGACTAGCGTGAAATTGAAATCCCTAAGTTCACTCCATCAGGTAAGTTTTCATTCCAAACATATTTCCCCAACACCCAAAATCTCCACATCGCTCAAAACATCCAACACAATGTGCATCTCCTCCGTAATTCTCCATTTCAGTTACGAGGCCCAAGTATTCTCAACTCCTCACTCCTTTCTTCCTCTCTATTTTTTTATATTATTTTTTATTTTTTCTCAGGCCTTCACTGGCCATGTACATTCTATAGTTGTTTCTATTTCATTTTGTTTCCCTGTGAACTAGGCTAGAATTAGAGTGAGGATTTGGTTGAGAGTAGGGATTGTGTGCTAGTTTAAGTGAAGCAACAAAATGTGGGGTTATTGTGAGTCCCATATTCATGTGAGGAGAGAGTTAATTGTAAACGCTCGCTAAGTGTTCAGTTAATTGTATAGGTGAAAATTGAGTGCCTCGTACCTTAATTTCAGTGTTAATGAAGTTAGAGAAAATTTTGGTACATTAATCTGGAAGTCTTGAGTATAGATTAGTGGCCAAAAGCAAAGCCCAAGTTAAAAAAAATGAAAGAAATTTTTTGGGCAGTTGCATTTTGGGACGGAGGACCGCAAGTGCGATTAAATCTCCACAGGTGCAGTTTCGCACCCGCGAATCCCAAGTTGCAGGTGCGATTGCATCTGCAGGTGCGTCACATTTTCTGCAGGTGCAGAAACTGCCCAGTTTTGCCAAAAACAGTAGCATTGCAAAATGGCCTTCCCGGGCCCGTTCAGCTTGGTTCTTTGGCCTATTTGCAGTGTTTCAAGATGCTTAACGAGATTCCACTTCTTGACTGACTTCGTTTTGATTTTTTGTAGGTACTTTGACTCAAAAATGGACCCGCACACAAACGTAAATGCTCCCAACAATTCTGAAATTGAGGACAAGGTTGGGGAACATTATGATGATTACTGGTTCATGTCGACTGACTGTCAACGCCGGTACTATTACAACCTCCTCACCAAGAAATTGGTGCTTGAGAGAGGGATTGAGGAGGACAAATTGGGCGAAAAGCTCCCGGAGTTCTATGATCGGTTGATATCCTCTAGGTGGTCGTGCTTCATTCCCACTTTGAGCAAGGCCAATGAGACATGGGTTCGCGAGTTTTGCGCCAATCTCGGGCGTACAAACTTCGACAATCCTCACCTCATCATCAGAGGTAAAATAGTGAGGTTTGGGGCGAAAGAAATCAATGCTTCCCTAAGGATTCCAATCCACCCAATAGAGCCAGTACTAGAGAAGTATCATTGCGAAAACTCGGCGTGGCTTGTGTCCAAATTGTATTCTGAGAGTATAAGACCACAGTGGGCAAACAAGAGGAAAGGCTTGAAGTCAGCTGACTTCACTGGCGAGGCGAAGATATGGATGTATATACTGAGCAGCAGGGTGTCTCACAGTGGGAATGTCTCAAATGTTTCTTACACCAGAGCCCTGATCATTGCTTGCCTGCTTGATGGCATTCCAGTGAACACAAGCCATTATATTTTGAGCGAGATACAACAGTATTTGCTTGACGATGGGCCAAGGTTATTTTTTCCTTCCTGGATCACTGAGTTGTGCAGGCGGGCACAAGTCAAGGAGCGCCCCACTGATCATTAGGTTTCTGCCGACAAACCCTTCCACCCGTTGAGAGTCAAGGGTGCGGGTGGAGTAGTAAAGAGCAAGAAAAAGAAGGTCACCACCACCACTGCCGGCGCCAGATCTTCTTCACAGCCTACCACATCAGAGGGTCCTTTTGGGGAGATGAACTCCCAGTTTGCTATCCTGAGGGACCTAGTGTCCAAGCTCCCCACCGGGCCTTCCACCTCCCAGCCTCAGCCTCCATCTGAGTACTACTCCAGGGCTGAGATGCAACATTATTTTGACACTCAGGATAAGATGGCAGCGTCTCTTACCGAGCTTGACACCGCCTACACGAGCCTGGCCAAGGCACATGTTGACCTAAAGGAGTCATTTGACAATTAAAAGGAGAAAAATAAAAAGAAAGGTAAGCTCCTGGTCAAGGTATGGAGAGGCGTCAAGGCAATCTTCAGGTGGGGGCAGACGAGCAAGAAGCTGCCTGTTGCGGATGCTGATGACAGCGAGGACTACTCATTCATGACTGATCGTGAGGGTGCAGATGCAGATGATGATGATGATGATGATGATGACGAGAGTTCTCAACAACATTGATAAGCCCATTCTCCTGTTGTCTGCTAGTCTGATGCAGATCTCAGGGAGACCCTCAAACTATGCTATTTATTTTGATATTGTGCAGTGGGGACACTGCAGTGTTTCTAGTTGGGGGTGGCTTTGAACATTGTAATTATTTGTGACATTGTTTATGTGCCCTTTCCGGGCTTCTTCGTTATATATGGATACATTGTGCCCTTGCCGGGCTTATTGTAGATTATGTCCATTGTTTACGTAAGCTTAGCATGATTAGGTTATCTTTATTTTGTGTTTTATTTATTTTTCTTGTATCATCTATTTTCTTTAGTAGTTGTTTCTATTACTTTGTTCTTTAATTTTTATTTCCTAAATAATACTTCCTTGGGTTTTCTTCATGCTATGGTTCTTTCCCAAGGAACATTTTTGAAGTGAACCGGGTGACTTGTCCCTATGATAGATGGTGTGACAACTTTCTTATGAGAATTAGTTTTGTTTTGCTAGGAAGACACTTTTGGATTATTTGGTACTAAAGAAATTAGTCTATTGCATGTGAAATATGAATTAAGACTACCCCTCCAAATATTGGTTTTGAATTAGAACAAGTAAGTTGCATGGTGAAGAATAATTTTTGTGACGAATATTTGGCTCTTTTAGTGACTCTTTGCCCACTAGTTAAAAAACAAATATTTCTCTAGACTCCTATTAGAAAAGGAAATTGACCCATCTTGATTAATTCATGTACCATGTGACTTAGTGTTTGTATAAATAAATCTTGTGCTTACTTCTATCATCTAGAACTTGCCTGGTTGGTCTTTCAATGCTAATGATAATTATGTTTGGTTGGAGAAATGGCCTTAGGCATTCTTGGTGTTATTTCAAAATCCCTTCAGCCTTTCGAGCCACCATTGCATATATATTATCACTAGTTATCCCATTTGAGCCTTGAACCTTTTCTTTGGTCACCTCATTACAAACCTTCCCTATTGCATAATAATTCCTCTTTTGAACCCTTCCCTCCTTGAATATTGAGAATGAGGCAAAAAGCCTAAGTTGGGGATGTAGTATAAAGTGGAAATTGGTAAGGTTGTACATTGAGTGCAAAACATATACCTCAAAAGATTCTTTTGAAATTATTCAAGCTCCAAAAGAAAAATACAAAAAAACAAAGAGAGAGAGAGACAGAAAAAGAAGAAGAAGAAAAAGAAAAAGAAGTATATATATGTAAATAAATATGGGAACTTTGAAGAAATTTAGTGAGATATTTAAAGTGGTTCTATGTTGGTAACTAGATGCGAATGAGGCTATGTGGTTTCAAAAGAAACAAACAGGAAAGGAAAATGTGAGTAGTGTTCAAGGAGGGTGTAGTCATTTTTCCAAATGTGTATCCTACCCTTCCCTAAACCCACATTATAAGCTTAAAAAGTCCTTATGGGATCTCCAACGGAATGTTTTTGAATATGCGATGAATTAAAATAAGGGCAAGCCTATGGCATGATTTGTTGTAACACTTGAACTTTGTTAGTGTGAGTGTCTTCGGGAAATTGTCCCGTGTGTTGTCTTGTAAATATGGTGATTTTGGGACTTTCTTTCTTTCTTTCTTTCTTGTGAGGGCACATGAATTAGGATGGAGTGGTGAAATTGACATACTTCAAAATGAGTAAGTTGAGCGTATGTAGTGGACTAGTGCTTTTGAGTCACTTCTTGAGGCTTATTCTTGTCACTTGATTATTTTTTAAGCTTCCTTGCACTTTCTTGAAGTTGTTTTTTAAATGAGGGAGTTATTCGAGTAAGATGCATACTTGAGCCTAATTATTAGTACCAACCAAATCCATAAGTAAAATGCTTAGTTGGAGAATATGGCTTGTAAATAAGAGCAATGCAACTTGTCTTTGAAATGGTAGAACCTCATTGAGTTATTAGTTTTGATTTGCTTGAGGACAAGCAAAAGCTCTAAGTTGGGGGTGTTGATGAGTGGTGATTTTACCACTCATTTTGGCCTCTTTTCGTAAGATTTTGCACCCTTCAATGATAACTTGAGGTCGTTTATAGTGTGTAATTGCTCGAATTTTAGGGAAATGATACCATGAAGTTGTTGGTGTTGAATTAGAGTGAAGTTGAACAAAAAGTGGTGGAAAATGTGCAAAAGCTCTAGTGATTCCGCACCTGCGAATTCTGGGCCGCTGGTACGACCACGCACATGCGAGGATGGATCGCACCTGCGAAGAAGAGCCAATAAGTACAATAGTCGCACCTGCGATGTAATCCACGCACCTGCGGAAACGCAGGTGCGACCTTTTGTCCGCGTCTGCGGAAATGGCCCAAGATACCCAGACTCACACCTGCGATGGTGAGGCCTCTTCTGCGGAGCCGCACCTGCGAGGAATTTTCCGCAGGTGCGGTCAACGAGCTTCAGGGATGGACAGAATTGTAAAATCATATTTCCTCATCCCCAACTCACATATACTCGACCTAGCAGATCTTTTGTCATATCTATGGCTTTCTAAATATATTTTTGAGAGAGAAGAACAAGTCTTGAAGCTAGGGTTTGCACACACACTTGGGTTGTGAAGATTTCACTCTCGTGGTTAAGGTTTTGTTACCCATTTATGTTTGTTTCTTCATTTCCTTGTTTTGTATTGAATATTTAAGTGTGTAGTATTTATTTCCAACACTTGAATCTTGTTTATGGAAATTTACATATTTAAAGTGTGGATTAAATACCTTGTTGTGCTTATGTATTGAATGATTTTATTATATTTATGAAGTGAGTTATTGTTTCTTTAATTATTCTTATTCTTTAATGTTTCCAAAGGGATGAGCTAACCCTAGGACTCGCCCATTGACTCCGAATTAATTTTGGAAAATATAATTTGGGGTTGGGAAAGATTAATTAACAAGAACTTGAGGCTTTAACCCTCATTTTATAGATTCAACATAGGGATAGGATTGAACTACTTATAGCCAAATCTGGAAGTGCTTAATCTCTTAATTGGGTTAGGAATAACTCAATTAGGAAGTCTTGTTAGTCTTTGGAAAAAGCTAATTAAGAATTATTATTTGTGGCTAATTAACATAAACTCGCTCATATTTGTAAAACCGTAAAATACATTGGATCATTACTTGAGTGTAATTCCCGAAGCATCCATACTTGTTGCCATTGATCATTTTACTTGCTTTCTAGGTTAGTTTATATTTTCGCATTTAGTTATAAACAATTTCAAAACCAAAATCTATTTGTTTAGCATTGCGCGATAAGTGATAATTCTCTTGCATTCCTAATCGCCTCCATATTATTCTTTGTGGGATTCGACCCCAACCTTGTTGGGTTACTATATTTGACATCGATCGCTTACACTATTTTAAGGTGTATTTTGAGGTTACTTTATTGTTGGGATTCAATAATTTGAGGTATTATATGGTTTGTGTTACATGAGCTTATGAAGGATTTAGTTGAATTCCAGTGTGGTTATGGCAGTAGTAGAGTATGGGCATTGTGAGTTATTGTGTGTTTTGATCTATGGCTTTGAGCCAAGTGGGGGAGTCGGTTGTCGACAATTTGATTGCATGGTTGTGTTGTATTGGTTTCAGTCTAAGGCATACTTGTGGATCGGTTACGACTTGCATATGTTAGTTTTGATGATGAATTAAGCAAGGAATTTTTAGTTATGAATTATGTTACACTTTATGGGTATATGGGAATCATGAGATGATTGAGTTGTTATTCCTGAAATAAGATGTAGTGCGTATGGAGTGGGAATTTACTCGATATCTTAGAAGTGTGGATTACTTCCTTGTGTGTTGTTGAGCTAATGGGGAAGGTCGTTTGGCCCGTTTGGGCGGTGCAATTGAGATTTGAGAAGAGTGGATGACTCTCGAGAATATTCTAATGGATTTAAGATTTATATGTAGCAATTGAGAATTTCGTGAATTTGTATATGGCTAGAATCTGAGATTTGAGTTGGATGGTGTCGAGATAATGAACAGCAAAAAGCACGACATGTCCCCTCGTGCATAACCTCACAATCACTCGGCACAGAATGTCCCCTCGTGCATAACCTCACAATCACTCGGCGCGGAATGTCCCCTCGTGCGTAAATAATAACACAAAGCAACAACATAATGTGAAAGTCAACACTAGGAAGTCTCAAGCGCATGGAAATACATCAATACAATTTTATTTCCCCGGCAAGGAGAAATCATCAATTACAACATCAACAAATGGCCAACAAGGGTCTCAGCTATAACCAACCTCGCGTCAGAATTATAAATTCAACAATGTAAGCCTCAACTGAAATAAATCACTCAATAACTCTCCACGTCGTGAAACAACATCAAGGTATCACTTTTTTTATTTCACCAATTACTCACAGGGCGGAGAATATTAAGAACATAGTAAGTTTCATCAGAAATGACTCACGAGCATGCTTGACCGCAACGCATAGGCACTCGTCACCACACCTATACGTTGGACATGAGTCACACATAGCAAGTAAGTCTCAATACCTAATCCCGCAAGCTGAGGTTAAGCCAAACACTTACCTCGGCTCCAAAGATGCAAGTCAAGCCTCAATCACAGCCTTCCCTCTCGAATCCAACTCTGAATCGGGAATATCTAGACATAATGGATTTATTAACATCAATAAGTACTCAATAAACCAATTCCCAAGCC